>LOJH01000455.1:0-26282 GCA_001685095.1 Ellobius talpinus | reverse complement strand
TGGGAATTGAACTCAGGACCTCTGGAAGATCAGTCAGTGCTCTTAACCTCTGAGTCATCTCTCCAGCCCCTCAAGTTCTATTTCTAACAGATTTTGACTCTCTGCCATATTTCTGTTTTCAAAATTTAGTGGATTTGTGTAAATGTAATTTTCTGATTTTTCGACTGTACAGTCTGTTTAACCTATTTTTGTACTAAAAGTTAACAACAGTAGTCTTGTTTTTATAGTGCTAGGGATCACACACACACACAAACACACACACACACACGTCATCCTGGGCAAGAATTATACCATTGTGCTATATTCCCAGCTCCATAAAGTTCTGTAAACATTTTTTTTCAACTATGTACTGTCTTACTTTGACAAGGTCATGCCCTAATTAACGATTGTTTTCTTGGGCATTGCTGTGTTGTTCTGTTCTTTTCATCTCCATTTTGAGTCAGAGCTGTACATTTATCATGGCGTTATAGAATCAGAGGGTATATGCTTGATTTCCATCACTGTTGTTCAAGTTATATCTCCACCGGGTGGATGTGACTGGTGCTGCCTGCACTCCTGAGAGCATGGGGCGGGGGCGGGGGGTCATACTTGGCCTCTGTAGCTTACCATGAAGTCACTCTGATGGAATCATATTTCTTTGCTTTGGGTCATACTGAATTCATATTTCTTGTTTGTTTGACATTTTGTGTTTCATTTTATGGAATCCTTTTTCTCCCCGATCCCCTTTCTTGTTTTTCTCAGTGATTGTAATTTGTTTTTATTGTTATTGTTCTTTATATCAACAAATCAAATTCCTCAGTAATTTCAAGGTTTGTGAAAAGTTACCTTCTAAAACTGCAATAATAGTTGATTGTTCTACTTTGTGCTCACTTGTTTACATATGGGGAATCTGTTTTGAGAATTTAAGATTTATTTATTTTTTTATTGTGTACATGTGAGTGTTTTGCTTGCATGTATGTCTATACATCACATGAATGCCTGGTGCCTGCAGAGGCCAGAAAAAAGCTGTAGAGCTGCTGTGGACCTGTAGTTACAGGTGATTGTGAGCCACCACATGAGCATTAAGAACTGAATCTGGGTCCTCTGGAAGAGCAGCCAGTACTCTTACCTCTGTTTTAAGATTTTAAATCTATATATGTGCTAAGTTATATATTTTCCTAGATATTTTATTACCATGTTTTTCTGGTGCTTGTCTGTAGTTTAATTCTTTTTTTTAAGGATTTACTTTCATTGTTTTAATTTTATAAAAAATATTTAATTTTATAAATATTTTATTTATAGGAGTATTTTGCCTCAGTGTATATATATTCATTACATACATGCCTGGTATCTGTATTGGATCCTCCCCTGGGACTGGAGTTATGGATGGTTGTGAGCCGTGTGGGTGCTGGGAACCAAACCCAGGTCCTTTGCAAGAGCAACAAGTGTTGTGAACTACTGAACCATCTCTTCAGCCTGCTGTTGTTATTGTTGTTGTTGTTGTTTGTTATTATTGTAGTTTTTTGAGACAGGGTTTTCTGTAACAACCTTGGCTATCCTGGAACTTACTTTCTAGTCCACACTGGCCTCCAACTCGGAGATCCACCTGCCTCTGCCTCCTGAGTGCTGGGATTAAAGGCGTGCACTACCACACTTGGCAGTTATTTTTTGATTGTGTGTGTGTGTGCACATGCGCTTGCTTGCTTTTGAATGCTCTTAATCTTGGAGGACAGAAAAGGATATTAGATTTCTTTTTTTATTAAAGATATTTATTTTATGTATATGAGTACTCCATCTACATATGTGACTGTATGCCAGAAGGAGGGTATCAGATCCCACTATAGGTGGTTGGTTGTGAACCACCATGTGGGTGCTGGGAATTGAACTCAGGACCTCTGAAGAACAGCCTTAACCTCTAAGCCATCTCCCCAGCACCAAAGGATATTAGATTTCCTGCCACTGGAGTTACAGGTAGTTGTGAGCTGCCTGCTTGTTACATACAGTGGGCAAAAAAAGAGTGGCTAGTTGATTTGCAGTTTCCCAGATGAGTGGTTGCTTTGTAAGCTGCCTGCTCACAACTGGGGGTCAAACCCAGGCCCTCTGCAAGAATGGTGCAAGCTTTTAACCACTTAACCCTCCAGCAGTCCCAATTTAATGCCTTCTGAGATTCTCACTGAAGTCCAGATTATTATTGTCCAGTAGAGGATTACCCAGAACTTTTTGTGATGTGCTGTCTAGGCCTTTGGTGGGTGTGAGGAGAGTGCTGAGGTTCACACCCAGTGCCTAATCTGTGGTAGACAGGTGCTTTACTTCTGAGTTATATTCGCAGACCTACTGAGACATTTCTCAAAACACATTGTATATGCAGAGTTTTGTTTGTCTAAGTCAGTTTTTTGACGATTTCTAAAAGCACCACCAAGGTATTTTGTCCTGATCAGTGTAGTAGCCAGATGAGAGACAACCTGTTCTAAGTGCAGTATACGCAGGACAGCATTTCAGGGCAGTCCTTTTAGGGAGGTCTTAGAACAGTGAAGTACTGTAAATAGTACAGAGCAGATATAAGTGAGAATAGCAAAAATAGTTACTTTAAAATTGTTCACGCAGCCGAGCGGTGGTGGCGCACACATTTAATCCCATCACTCAGGACGTAGAGACAGGCAGATCTCTGTGATTTCGAGGACAGCCAGGGATACATACACACACACACACACACACACACACAAAAACACCCTGTTTAAAAAAAAATTCTTCACAGCAGGGAGTGATGGCATATGCTTCTAATCCCAGCACTTGGGAGGCAGAGACAGGAGGATCTATGTAAGTTCGAAGCCAGCTTGGTCTACAGAGTGAGTTCCAGGATAGCTAGAACTGTGTAGAGACCCTGTCTTAAAAAAGGACAAAACAAAACAAAACAAAACAAAAACCAAAATTGTTCTTACATGTTATATGTAGTGGACAGAGAACTGTGTGGCTATTTTTAACATTGATCTGCAGTTTTCCATATGAGTGATTTCTTTGTGTCTGAAGTGTTAGAACTTTGAAGGGTAAACCTAGTTTTTTCCTGTCTCTTCAAAAGTGTGTTAGTGCCATAGTTCAGATATTTTATATAAGTAACTTATACTGCCATTTTCACATGAAGACAGACAAGTTTATCCTGGGTTTATAGTTTATAAGTCAATGCATCGATTGAAGTTTTTTTTTACAATTTTTAAATTTCTCAAAGTTCAAGATGTCGTGTATGATAAGAAAGTGTTTATGACTTTGGGGAAAGTTGTCAGAGGGTGAATGTTTAGAAATAATATTTAGTAGATGGTGTGAGAACTAGAATTCATTATCTTTAGAGGGCTAGTCTCCTTCATAACCTTTTCCAAACCTTGGTCTGCCCATCACCAGTATCTGTAGCATATGCTGTCATTGTGTCAGATGGGATCTGGTGAACAGATCAGAGCTCCCGTCAGGTTAGCTGTGGTGGCACATTGCTCCGCCATCATCAGCTGCTGCAGGCAGCAAGCAGTAGTTATGCTGTGAACCTTTGTCATCTTAAAGTAGATGAAATGCTTTGTAACTGGGTTGAGGACTAGTATCTAGGTTAAGGGATTTTCTCCATTGTGAAATAATCTGTTTATGAAAATAGAGGAAACTGTAGTCACTTTCTCTTTCAAATGTCAGATTCTCTTTTGGGTGAGGGGTGTAAAGAGCTGCTTTGATTGAAGTAGATTGGGTTAGAACCCAGAGCCTCATGCATGCCAGATAGGTGCCCTACTGCTGAAGTACCTACTATGCCCCAACCACAAATATTTCATTTTTTACCAAAATAGTACATTTAATCAAAAATCACCCTCTGGTGTCTCAGTGCTGATGTAAATAATCCTTTGAAATCACATATATAGTGAACGAGCTGTGTGAGGAGACTATTCTTCCCCTCACTATGGAGACTTGAGCATTGGACTTTGGAAGTGATTCTGCTTGCTTCACTGTCTCATTCCTTAAGGACAGGCTACTCATTGTTATATCGCTGAATCTGTGGGCTACTCAGCATCACTTTGTTTTGCCCCTTTAAACCTGCCATTGTTCTGTATTACAGATAGCTAGAGTTGTTAGAAGCCTGTGGAGTCTGTCAATGTAACCCAGTCTCAGTGTATTGTGTCAGTGGTTGAACACCCCACCTCCCAGGCTCTGTTGCTTGCCTATGGTACATTTTCCAGGTACAGACATCTAGGCTCCATCTGTGAAGATTCTTACTTGTGGGGGGGGTATGTATATATACATGAAAAGAATGTTAGGTAATTATGATGTACATGTAAGCTGAAGACCCTTAAATCTTGATAAATGAAGTATTGCCATTAGACTTTGTTATTGCCATTGACTTTTATTACCTTTACGAGATGTTTTCCAGCTCAAAAGAATTTTGTTATTATTTCCTTAACATTCGTGATTTCTATGAAGCTTTTTAATAAAATTTAATATTGTAATCAGGTAGTATAGACAATTGCTAGGCTTTTCAAACCCTTTAGTAATCAACTAAGAAAAGCAGCATGATTTTAATTACATCTATTCTGTTGTATTTCTCCTTTTCATTTAACAAATAATGTGAGTGCACAGTCTCTTGACAAGAGCTAAGGAAAGGAAGTGGGTTGTTTTTAGAGCCCTTTAGGAGGTCTGAGTAGAAACTGATTGTTTAGAGTGGTGTTGAACTCCTGAAGGATGGCATGTTACATACATGGATTATGAACCATATGGTCATCTCCCAGCAGTTTAGTATATTCCATTGGTCCGGGAAGAGATTTGAGATTTGGGGATCAAAAAGATTTAAGACAATGATTGTTAAATGAGAAAAAAGTATTTGTTATTATTATTTTGGTTTTTTGAGACAGGGTTTCTCTGTGTAGTTCTAGCTATCCTAGAACTCACTCTGTAAACCAGGCTGGCCTTGAATGCACAAAGATCCACCTGCCTCTTCCTCCCAAGTGCTGGGATTAAACCCATCTGAAAAAAATGCTTTAAAAGAAGCAGAATGGATGTGTTAGACATTTGTCAAACACTCTCTTTTCCATGTCCCGTTGGTTTTTGGAAGAACTATCTTTGAAGATTAACTGAGACTAGAAATGAAAATAGGAAAGCAAACATAATGCTAATAAGAAAATGAAGGAAGAAAATTAGAAAAGTACCATACTAGTAATCTATTAATCTGGTTTTCCCCAAAGAGTGACTGCATTTTGGAGAAATTGTTTTCCATGGAGGTGAACCATTAAGAAGATTCTGATAGTGTGAAGAGGCCATCTTTTAAAGGCTAGCACCTGCTTGTTTGCACTCTGGAAACACGAGGGACTTTTCTAAGACCAGTGCTCAGTGAGATGGGGTGACTGTCAGGATCCATATGGTAGACGGAGCAAACTGACACCCCCATACACAAGTCTTTTAAACCCTCAAGGCTAGTATGACGAATATGAGTCAAAGTCCATTCTTATGACATAGTGAGTTTCATATTCTGACACTGGTAAAGCTTACTATTTGAAAATGAAATTTGCTAATAAGTAAAATGTGGTGTTGAGACAGTAAAATCCTGAAGGAGACTGTGAATGTGAGGGACTAGCTCTGACCAGCATAATCAGATGACTTTTACTCTGCCATTGTTTCAGAGAAGGAAGAAAATTCTTTTTGGCAGGGGTTTCAAGATGGCTTATTGGTGTAGCCCTGGCACTCACTCTGTAGACCAGGCTGGCCTTGAACTCAGAGATCCACCTACCTCTGCCTCCTGAGTGCTGGGCTTAAAGGCTTGGGACACCACTGCCTGGCAGGAAGAAAATCTTGAAAGTCTCTTTCACACCCTCAGTTTTAAGTAAAACCTCTCATAATTGGTGAGGGTTTAAATCAGTGGTTCTCAACCTTTTTAATGCTGTGACCCCTTAATACAGTTCCTCATGTTGTGGTGACCCCCAACTATAAAATTTCCTTGCTACTTCATAAATGTAATTTTGCTACTGTTAGGATTGTAATGCAAATTTCTAATATGCAGGATATCTGATATGCAACCCCTGCAAAAGGGTCTTTCAACCCCAAAGGGGTTGTGACCCACAAGTGGAGAACCATTGGTTTAGATCATCTCTAAGTTCTCTTGGGTTTGAATGTCTTAAACACTGATGTCAGTTAAGGTTGAAAGGTGTCATAAAGTCCATAGTCATTAGATTAAAATATGAATGGATGATTTTAGTGGTATGCACATACAATGTGAAAGCCATGTTTGTCTTTTGAGAAGAACCTTTTTCTCATGGAGGAGTGTGATTGATCCTGGAGTGAAGTCTCTCAATTGAATAAGCAGAGTTTAGACCTTTGCTTGGTAAATGAGGTGTATTACTAAGAGAGCCCTCTTCACTCCTAAGGCCCCTCCCACTCCATGTGCGTGTATGTAATAAATATATAAATAAGTATATGTGGTTCTAGCTAGAAATAAATTTGCCTCAAAATAAAAATAAATGGTGAAACATGAGATTAGGGACACAGAATAGCTAGGAAATTTCATAAGATACCAAACAGGTTTTTTTCCTGTAAAATCTTACTTTAACTCTCTTAGGCAAATATGAAACTCACAAGAGTTGGTGGATATTTAGATTACTGCTAATTTGTTCTCTTGGTAAGAGGAGAGCCTGACTTGCTCGGTCTGTGTAATGCACTGATTGTGCTGAAGTGGTGGTGACAGGAAGCTCAAGCTGCTGCTCTGAGAGTTGAGCTTGAAGGAGCACACCTGTAATCCAAGCTTGGGGACTCTGGACTCTGAACATGCTTGCCAGCAAAACAGGATCCCCAACCAAAACTAAAAATTGCTGTCTCCTACATCCTAGGAATTAAAACATTAACCTCCAGCTTCTTCTGCTGTCATGGTGATCATATGTCAAGTGGCAGGAAAGCAAAGCAAAAGTATTTTTTGCTACTAATAACAAGCAAGACAGCTAATCTTTAGGGTAAATGTCTCAAATCATTGGATCACAACTTAAAAAAAGATCCTGAAAGGGTGTAAACAAGAATAAGCCAAATCTGCTAGAGAGATGGCACAGCAGTTAAGAGCATTGATTGTGGAGAACCTGAGTTCAGTTCCCAGCAACCACATGGCAGCTCACAGCCATCCATACTGGGGTCTGATGCCCTCTTCTGGCATGCAGGCATACATGCAGATAGAGCACTCATTCATAAAATACATAAATAAATAAAATTTTTATAAAAAGGATAAGTCAAGTGTATACTGAGGAAGACAGTTTGGCAGAATTAGTGTGCTGTTCCTTCCATGCCTGCACTCTGTCTTGGAATGCTCTCCTTTCTATGGTACCTAGTCAGTGGATGATCTGAAGGCCACTAGATGGACAAGTACATTTTTAGAAAACTTTTTGTTTTGTTTGTTTTTGTTTAAAGAATGAAGTGTTAAGTTGTGAGGGCTATTTGGTATGGGTAGCAGACAGCTAACTCTGTCAGTGATAGGTACAGAATCCACTGTGCCCAAAACTCCACGTTTGGACATTGGGATTATAGCAGTGAATGAAACAGGCAAGTTAGTGTGGATACATTTCAAACAGATTGCAAATAGTAAAAGCCATTGATGCTTGTTTGTGGCAAGGTGGATTTTACTCTAACCCTGTAAACAAAAGTATGTGTTATACTGGCCTCACAAAGGAAAAGAAAATTAAATTTAAAATGTCTGAGAATTTGATATTTGTACTTGAACTTATAAATATGCTGGATTGGTTTTAGTGTGTTTGCCATAATAGTAGTGGTATCTGTTTCATCTATATAATTCTACCTTGAATTAAGACTTGAATGAAGCTAGCATGATGCCTTCCAGTGCTGAAAATAATTACCCAGAACTCCTAACTGTCCATGAAGGGTTACATCCGCTTCATAGCATGCAGCATAGGCCAGAGTTGTGCCTACAAGACCTTTTCTCCCCATTGCCGTGCTCTACAAAGCCATTGAACTGCCATGGCTTTTGGCACTCAGATCTTATTTTTATCAACCTATGTGAAAAGCAGAAAACCTGGTATTATCGTCTTATTTATTATATGTAATACTTAGCATCATTTTTTTGCATATTTTGAATCCTATTTTAAGAGGGTTTGTGTATTTTCTTTTTGTACAATGTTAATTTACATTATTATTATGTGACTCAGAGGAACTGAAAAAAAATTGAAACCTGACTGGCCAGAAATCAGACTTTTATTCTCACTGTCTGTTCAGGAAGCTGTGACACCCACTTCCAATCTCCTGCCAAATGTGTCCCTTCTATGTGCTGGGTGCATAGACTTGAAGCATTGTTGACCATGTTGGCAATTTGCCTAGAACCCAAATACCCTGTATAATTTGCATACTAATTATCATTGATTTGCATGTAGTATAGGCTGAACTGTCTCCCTGAATTTAAAGTAAAAAGATACTCCAAAGATTAAAGTCATTTTTCCTTTACTACTTCTCTTTTCTAGGTTGAAGAAGGGATTGTAGTTGTGTGTTTATAGGCCCTAGTCAGTTTCCATAGTCCTTTGTATTTCTTAAGATGCTGTCCAGATCTCTCTTTCCTATGTTAGACAATCTGTTGCCTGCCTGCCTGCCTCCCTCCCTCCCGTGTGTTAGAGGTGAAGTGTTGAGTTGTAACACGGGTCCCTCTGCATAGCCCTGGATATTCTGGAACTCTCTATGAAGACCAGGCTGGCCTTGGACTCAGAGAGATCCACTCGCATAGGCATTCTGAGTGCTGGTTAGTGCACCACCAGTCTTAGTTTATTTTCTGTAGGCTTTCACCTCCAAAGTTGTTTCCCAGCTCTGGCGCATGCCTCCTGATCTGGTCCTGTCTTTCCCTCTTTTCGTCCTCAAGTTCTTGCTATGTAGTTCTTGGACTCTCTGTCCTCCTGCTTCAGGCTCCTGATCTCCATGACGTCTGACATTCTCTTAGTTTTCTATACTTCTTCACATCATATTCTGCCACCTTTCGTCTCTCCTCGGTAATGATAAAAGGAATCACTTTTTCTTATCACTCTGCTGTGTGTCTAATGGATAAAATGCTCACACTGAGTAAGTTGTTGGTAAGGTAGAATTCACGAGATTGAAGGTGAGCTTTTACTGGTAACTGTCCAGCCCATACTCACAGTGTTCTTAATTGCAAGATACTCAGGATGGTTAAACTGATTTCTTTTCTCCTGTCTTCCTACTGGTTTATCTGATGAGTATTTTAGGACATGTTCAGCAGTGCTAGCTCTACAGTACCTTAGAGGTGCTAGATGAGACAAAGTACTGGGAAACTTCATTTTCTCGTTTTTAAAAAATAAGAAAATAATAACAGGTAAACTCTTACCTAACTCAAAAAATGTTTTAAGTCAGTACAGTGTATCCATTATTTTATGTGCTCAGTTCATCATCCTTTTTAATATGTAGTTATTAAACATATATAAATAAATGTATATTCATATATACGCGTGGACACTATATATTTAGATAGATAATATGGCTAGATGCTGTCTCTCTAGATAGTGTCCTTTTGTATAAAAAATTATGCTATGGGTTCTGAACCTTTGTGTTGAACAAATCCTGATGTTTATTTTATTCAAGTAGATAGAATTTCTCTATTTACAATCACATAGAATTAAGTTGTATTGGTTTTCTGTGTTTTAGCCATTCTCAGTAATTGATTGATACCTGACTTTTCTCTCTGCATACCAGAGAATTTGAAATTGAAAATCAAACTGTGCTCATTCTAGCAGCCCCTTACGGGAACACTTGGGCTCTGGTGGCCATCAGCATGACCACGGAGGTGGCAGAGTGCTTCCAGGGTTTATACTGCCTTTACCCAATCTAAGTACACCGTACTTTCCTGCATTAAAGGTGCCACTATTCTAATCTTTTCCAGATTATTTCTGAAGAATTTACAAGCTCCAGTGACCATTGCTTATACTGTCCTTTTAAAAGTAGTATTTATTTACATTTTAAAAACTTTCTTTTGTTTTTGCCTTTTTTTTAAACTAGATCCTTACAATAAATGAGGATGGATCACTTGGTTTGAAAACCCCTAAATCTCACGTTTGTGAGCACTGCAATGCTGCCTTTAGAACGAACTATCACTTACAGAGACATGTCTTCATTCATACAGGTATTGAACAAAAATGGGCTTGTGGCCATTAAAATTATTATCATTGTTATTTTTATCTTCCTATAAATATCATCCAGTCTTAAGAACCTAGCTAACTTGGCATTGTCAATCAGAATTTGTGGACAGACTATCAGGAGGAAAGCAAGAAAGACTTAAAATGAGAAGATAATTAACACATATATATATATATATACGTTTAATAGTCTTATTTGGGTACTTACTTGGCTTAAAACACTATTTAACTAGAGAAACTGCTTAAGAATGTATTAAGAACCTGTCACCCTCCTCTTTCTGTGCCAGGTGTATGACCAGCACAGGAAATCAGATATTAGAAATGATAGCTAACGAAAGTAGAAGTTAAGAATTGTGAAATTGTTGAAAATAGAACTGAAGATTGATTACACACCTTTGGAGAAGCTGCTGGAAATGTTAGATGACTTGGTGGGTAAAGGAGAGAGGGCAGTGAGGGAGAGTAGAAGGACCAGGACAGTGTGGTGATGGCCAGAAGCCAAAGGAAAGGAGATGCAGGAGGCTGTTAGGAGTGCCGTGCCCTCAGAGGACAGAGGGTGTGGGGAAGGGTCTGCGGAGCCAACACCAGGAATCACCTATGTAAAGGTCTGGCCACAGTGAGTGTGAAGGCATTTGAGACTTGAGACTGCTCTTGTAAGGTGTGGTGGGAGGTTGTCAAGGAGCATTGCAGCATTGAAGCATGGAACAGACCACCAGCACTCTGAAATGAAGCCGGGTTCCAGCAGAGAGGGAGTGTTTCCAAGCATGGGTTTCTCTCAAGGGTGTTTATACACTTGTGAGCTCTGAGAAGAAACTAGGAAAAAGGGCAGAGAGGGCTGAGAACAGGGCAGGCATGACTTCAGATAAGGAAAAGGAGGTAACCCGGCACCCGAGGCTCCTAGAGAGTGCTTGCTTATCTTAACCTTTCATTTTCTTGTTTTTATTAGATTCTCTCTTTTTCTATTAGAAGGATATAAATGAGGTTTTTTGTATGATTATGGAATGTAAAATTTTAAATCCTGTAGGAAATTTTTGAGAGAAAATAGAACTGTTAATGAAAAATTTTTTTTAAAATCTTAAAGTGTTTTAGAATTTTCCAAAATTTGGGCTTCTAAGACTTATCCTCAGAAGTAGTGACTTAAATGTTGTTTTATTCATTAACTAATGTATGGATGTCAAATTATTTTAAGGCGAAAAACCGTTTCAATGTAGTCAGTGTGACATGCGTTTCATTCAGAAGTACCTGCTTCAGAGACACGAGAAGATCCATACCGGTGAGTGCTGCGTCCTCCCTAAGATCGTTGGCATCACATCAGACGGAGGGAGGGAAGGTGCCCAATAAGGCTCATGACCTTTACCACCCTAGTCATTCTTTTTGCTTAAAACCATAAATTTTGGCTGCCCCTTTTCTCTCTTGGTAAAGCAGTATTGTTATCTAGGCTTCAATGTTCTGTCCCAATGAATTCCTTTGAAATAGTTTCATAATAACGTAAATTACACATAAGGAGGAAACGTTCCTGAAATAACTGTTTCTTGAGCTAAGTAAAATTATCACTCACACCAATTAGCTTATGGACAGTTGAATGGTTTGGAACACTGTATGTCACCCTTTATATGGCTTACTATGTCAAGAAAGTGACAACTGCCAGTGTCTCCATCAGTGTTAATGATTTACAAACAAGTATTTTGGAAGATCACTTTTTAGTTTACGTGTTAAAATTTTAAGTCTCATTTAAAAGCAAGTGTATTTTTTTTAATAAATGTAAAAACAAGTTTTATAAGTGACTTGATTTGGTAGACTGTTGGCTTTTCTCCTTTGATATCCCTAAGCATTGTAAAAGATTGTTTCTTTGAAATTGATTAAAAGTTTTTTGGGTACTAGAGAGAGCATGCACAGCACAAAGTTGGTATGTCTGTAGAGTTTTATATTTCAATGGAATTGAGAATGATGATGAAAATATTCTAACAGTGAAAAGATTAAGTTCTTTAGATTTCTCTGGAGTACTACTCAGTTAAGTACCTGCCCTAGTGGTATTTAGATGTAGTTTCATAGTGCATGCAGAATTTGTGAACTGGGGTCCTTTGACACACTCTGCCCAGTAGAAACAGCCTTCATTGTCAGTAACTTCCCTGTATCTCTCTTGCCACCAGAAAGAAGCCTGAAGTGGCTGTTGTGCTGCAACACAGTGCCAACTGTGCAGCATGTCTGTCTGCATTTGTAGTTTCATTTTGAGACAGGGTCTTGCTCTGTGTCTAAGATGGCCTGGATCTCAAGTCTGTCCTTATGCCTCAGCCTCCTGAGTACTGTATTATCAGTGAGCCACCATGCATGCCCAGTTGGATGTTCTACTCTTTAAAATACTGTATTGTATATTACTAAGTAAAACATTTATCACTTTCATATATACAATAAAGTGTGCAGATTTTTATGTGACTTAAAAGTTAAATTGAAATTTCAATGCAATAATAAAACCATCGGATAAAACGTGAAAGTACTTAAATATTTTCATGTGTTTGTTAGATTTTGATGATTTATTCATTCAACTAGTGATTGATCCTCCAATGTTTTTCAGGTACTAGGTATACACAGACTGTATGGAAGGACCTTCTGTTTTTTGTTTTGGAGATAAAAGACATATAAATAAGCATAACATAATTAACTCTTGTAGGTTTCTTGAGTTACTCAGGGAAAGCCTTAGAAAAGCCACTGAGGCCAAGTTAAAAATCTGTGTGTATGAATGAATGGATGAATGGAATCTGAAAAATGAGACATGTTTATTCTTATGTCACTTGACATATTCACAGCGGTGAACTCTTAAGGCCTTAGTCACAGTCTTGTATGCAGTAGCTCTGTCCTGTCCTAGTTTTGTTCCTGACAGAACAATGTAGGGGAAAACCATTTATTCTAGCTTACAGTTCCAGGCTGCAGCCTTCCTAGGCAAGACGAGGCAGCGAGAGCACGAGTGCATGCATGCATGCTGGTTCACGCTCTTCTCTAGGATCCTCACGGAATGGAGCGCCTCACTTTAGGCTGGGTCTTATCACAGCAGTTAATGTAATTAAGACAGTTCCCCCACAGACACGCTCACAGACCAACCAGATCATTCTAAAGTGTGTTACATTGACTATTACAACTAAGTCAGACTTGCTGATTGAAAACGCCTGTACTATGCTGGGGGCATTTTGGATTTGAGTATGATGAGTAGTTTATTGAGAATTTACTAAATATCAGGTGCTATCATTTAGTCCTCACATGAGTTTTGAAAGGCAGGGGTATTAGTATCTCCATTTTGTCAGTCAGAAATGTATTGGGACGTGAAGACTTTCCTTAACTTTCTACAGTCTCGTAAATGATGTTGCCCAGACTACAGCTCAGGCTCTCATTAGAGACCAAGATGCAGTCACTTAGCAAGATGAGCCAGGAAATAGAAACACAGCTTTGGGCTTTTTGAGTTTTTCTTCCTGTCACTCAGCCAGTTATGACTTAGCTTCTCTGTATGCTTAGTAACATCTGAAAAGAATGGAAAGCAAAGGCCAGAGTCCTCATGTTACAAAAACAGCTTAGAAGAACATAAGAACTCCAGAGGAATCACAGCAAAGCAGAGTCACTAGGATTCCTGCTCAGAGCTCTCTCTCCCTCCCTCCCTTTCTCCCTCCCCCCTCCTTCCCTTTCTGTCTCTCTCTCTTCACACGTGTGCTATAGTACATACCTAGACATTAGAGAACAACTTTCCAGAGTTGCTTTCTTGTGTTCCATCTTGTTTTTAGGCGGCTCTCTTTTATTTTTGTGTTCCAGGCTATTGTTCCCCCTCCCGTCTTGCGGTGGGAGGACAGGGATTACAGGAGTGCACTGCTGCATCTGGCTTTTGTGTGATTTGGGTAGTCTGAACTCAGGATTCCAGGCTTGCCCTGCAAACACCCACTGAGCCATCTCTCCAGCTCCAGAAGTTTCTTCTGAAGACTCCGCTTTGTTCCATTGTCTTTCCCTTTGCCAGTCCCCCATCACATTTCCTATCAGGAATTAATAAAAGGGGAATCAGTTTCCCTTCTTTAGTTAGTGTTCAGTTCCTTTTGTTTAAATGTTTTAAAAACATTTAAAGACAGAAAAATACTTGTGTCTTCAAATCAAATTGCCTATTTTGGAATACATAAGAAAAATACTTTCTTCTCTAATGTTCTCCTCTGCTTTCTGTTGGCTGTAATAAACACCACGACCAAAAGTGACTTGGGGAGGAATAAGTTTACTTAACTTTATAGGTTACAGGCCATCATCAAGGGAGGTTAGGCCAGTAACTTAAGGCAGAAACCTGGAGTCAGGAACCGATGCAGAGACCATGAAAGAATGATGTTTACTGGCTTGTTTCCTCTGGCTTGTTCAGCCACTTTCTTATACAGCCCACACCTGCGCAAGGGTGGCACTGACCACAGTGGGCTAAACCCTCCAGGCTCAGTCAGCAAGTGCCCACAGGCCAGTTTAATGGTGGTAGGTCCTCAGGTGAGATCCCCTCTCACCAGTTATGTTTAGGTTTGTGTCAAGTGTACAAAAACTATGACATATGCTTATGTGCTTCTCAACTGTTGAACAAGGAGTGAGTTACCCAGGTCAGCTGATGTGAGATAGTGAAGTGAACCGTCAGTTTTTGTTTGTTTGTGGAGACAGGGTTTCTCTGTGTAGCCCTGGCTGTCCTGGAACTCAGTTTGTGTTTTGTAGACCAGACTGGACTTGAACTCAAAGATTCACTTACCTCTGCCTCCAGAGTGCTGGAATTAAAGGCATGTGCCACCAAGTCTGGTTCTGAAGCATCGGTCTTTCAAGACTCCTCCTTCTTTGCAGCCTTTGGCATCCTGGTAGCCCTCCTTACATTGCTCCTCCTATTCCCTCACTGCCTTTCCCATTCTCTCCCATTTCTCCATTTGCAGCATGAATAAAAATGTTACTGGCTTGGCTGATTTGACAAACACTTCGATATTTTCTGAGACTCTTAAAAGCCAAGACTATAGCTGGATTTGCTTTTCTATTTCAAACATTTTAACCTGCCCTGGACTGGTTATCACTTAAGCCTATTCCTCATACTGGGCTTGTTTGTTCAGCAAGGGGAAAATACTTTATCATCTAGAAACTAATCCCAGAAATTTTGGTCCTTCTAGACTAGAACCCTGAAAGCTTATGATAGGAGTTTCCTTGGTGATTTGGAACTCCTGCTTGGGTATATGCTTCCACGATACTGCCACTGTCCCGTCCCTGCTGGCTTTACTTTTTGTGAGGTGCCTTTTCCTTTGCTTTCACACAGAATCTGTAGAACAGGATGGAAAAGTGTGTGACGACTGTGGTCTTCTCAAGACAGTCCAGTCTGTTCACCATGGAGAGGAGGGATGGGAGAGTAGGAATCTTATGTAACAATTTTTAATATTTTCTAAATTTCTTTAGTAAGTTACAGAATATCTCTTCTAATATTTAGTTTTAGCAAACTATGGCTACCTTTTATAGTGGCAGCAGTTTATTTCAGTAAAAATTGCATGAAGCCATGTCTTTATAGGGAAGTTGATATAAATACCCCCTTCCAAATTACAAAATGTTTGAAAAAAGTCTAATTATTAGGATTATCTTTATTGACTATTTGTTATTTCTGGGGCTGGTGAGCTGGTTCGAGTGGATTAAGGCAGCTACTGTGAGCCAAGCCCTACAGTGTTCCGTCCCTGGGACCTGCATAGTGTTGGGGGATGCTGTGGTATATGTGGTCCACCCCCAATAAATAAATAGATAAATGTAATATAAAATTTAAAAACTGGGGTCCTCTTGCACATATTTTTTTAATGAATACAGTAAGCAGATGTAATGACATACCTCTGATCCTATCACTGGGGAGGTGGAGTCAGAAGCAGGAATTCAAAGCCATCCTTAAGTAAGTTCAAGGCCAGTCTGAAGATCCTGTTTATAAACAAAACAAACAAAAAAATATTTAAGAAACATTGGAAAATGTTGATCCACTTCTTGATGATGACATATTAACAAACATGTGAGACCCTGTAACAAAAACAGAATAACAGAACTCACCAGTAGCTTGGGAGAAACAGGTATGACACCCAAACCTAGGGAGCAGCTTAGGAATGTAAGTCGTTGCTTAGTTTGGGCTGTGTACACACTCTTCTAACAATGCCCTTGGCAGTCTGAGCCCCTCACCTGCCTGACCTGCCCACTTGCACCTGCAGTTCTAACAG
The DNA here is from genome assembly GCA_001685095.1 of Ellobius talpinus. Classification (NCBI taxonomy): domain Eukaryota; kingdom Metazoa; phylum Chordata; class Mammalia; order Rodentia; family Cricetidae; genus Ellobius; species Ellobius talpinus. Next base: position 9,952 of record LOJH01000455.1, on the reverse strand, counting down.
TACCTTGTAGGAGGAAGGCTCGCTTGTTCATCCCGGCCACCCAGAACCGAAATAATCACACAGAAATGGAATTAATTAAATCACTGCTTGGCCCATTAACTCCACCTATTATTGGCTAACTCTTACATCTTAATTTAACCCATTTCTATTAATCTGTATATCACCAAGAGGCCGTAGCCTACCAGCAAAGTCTCTGGAGGCTCCATGGCGTCTCTCCCACTCTTCCTCCTTCTTCCCAGCATTCCTTTTAGTTTTGCCCACCTACCTAAGTTCTGCCCTATCAATAGGCCCAAAGCAGTTTCTTTATTCATTAATGGTAATCACAACCTACAGAGGTAAATCCCACATCAGTACCTAGCAGGCTTCCCACACACAAACCTACACCAAGCAGCTCCCACTCCAACCAAGTGTCTCATGTAGCCTATACAGGCCTCATATGCACCATGTAGTCAAGGAGGACCTTGAAATTCTGATCTTCCTGCCTCCACCTGTAGAGTCCTGGTCTTGGAAACATGTGCTAGCATACCCAGTTTTATGGAGTATAGGAAAATGAACCCAGTAGCCCACAGTTGCTGTATTGGGGACATTATCTCATCCTAACCTCAAAGCAGTCCTCGCCAACAAAGGGTATTCCTGTTTTACAAATAAAGAAACCTAAGTTTTAAGACAATATTAGTCATTTGCTCTAATATATGCAGCTGATTAATGACATCAGTCAGCTCTTCTGAGTTCATGCTGTTAACCAGTTGCTATTGAAAGGGTACATCAAGCTCAAAGGAAAATTTGAATTGGCAACTTTTGCTTCTAACAATAAAGGCTTATTTTTGTTCATTCAAGAACACTGGCACTCCTGCATCTGGCTTATAGCCTATGGGTAATTGGGTGTGCTTTCCTAAAATGAAGTCTGTGGAGCAGATTGTATCCAGGATGGAGTGAACAGAGGCAGACAGGATGAAGAAAGGGTGTAAATGATTAGTGGGTAGAGGAGACATGAGAAGATAAAGATTGATTTTAGAATTATATTGGCTAATCTTGATGTTAGGTTATTAAGTATTGGTTTTCTTCTGTGTTATAAAGCACAGAGCATTGAATTGCTATGATGCTATTGGGGGTATTTTGTTGTTTGTAACTAACATGAGATCTTAATATTTAAGATTTTCCTTGTAATTTATTCAGATAATTGGAAATGAGTTAACTGTATTTGTCTTTAGACACACAGAAATATTTCTTTCAAAACAATACGACGACGTTGCTAAACCTCAGAGGTGTAATATTGCCTCAGTTTGAAAATTAGAAAAGGCTTAGAAACCAAAGGTCATTATAGCAAAACAGGAAAGTGTTATTTCTGAGAGCTTAGATCTTTGCCATGTTTGAGTAGTATTGAAAGCCCCCATTTTCAGGAAAAAAGCTGTGCAAATTTCTCAGATTTAGCACGTGTTTTGTAGTCACTTCTGACCACAGCAGCAGCTCTAGAGACCAGTGTCAGTACGACTCTGACCACAGCAGCTCTAGAGACCTGTCGGTATGATACACACTTCTCCCCCTTGAGCGCAGATGTTTGGAGACCTCTCAGACTTCCATATTTGAAGTTACCTTTCTCATAGCTGTTGTTTTACTATGTCAAAGCCTGGATTAAGTAAGTCATCAGCATTCGTGACCTAAATAGATTTGTAGATGTTTAGATTGGCTGACAGAGACTTCCTGTTTTTCAGTGAAGTTTTATAATAACACTTAGCCTTAAAATTCATGTATTTTATTTGATTTTTTGACCAAAAAAATTTACATTCTCACATAATCCTGGTGAAGAAGAGAGTGTAGCATCACTGAGTAAATGAAAGTTGTTGCAAGGTTATTCCTACTGTTCTGAATTCTTTGACAATCTTTGCATATTATCTCTGCCAAGTTTCTGTTATTTTCTAAAAATACTTTAATTTCATCATTTCAGCCCACATTTGAGTGTTTGAAAATATCTTATTTGTTTTGCCCTTGTATTTATTTTTGGCGAGAGTTTAGCTTTCATTCCCTTTTGACTTAAAGTCTTGTTCAGAGCTGAATGAAAGGGACAAGAACAGCACTGAAAAGGAAGAACAACATGGGTGAATTAACAGTTTAATCTGAAGGAAGTGAAGTCTAAGCCTAGGAGGGCAGTGATTTCCAAACCCCCACCCACCTCATGACAGCAAGCTTATCTTTTAAACTGATTTTCCTGTGGAATCCAGCGTGGAAAGTTAGCAATGAGCAAGGCCTGACCATGGTCCCCAGCACTAACAATGAAAACAGCCAAGGAGTTAATGGTTTTCCTTAGCTCTTGATAAGTCAGTAGATGACACCAGTTATTATCGTGTTTCTACATAGTGATGCTTCAGACACCAAATGTGTGGGCTGGGGCTGTGGATATAGCTCAGTAGTGGTGCGGTATTTGTCTAGCAGAAGCTTGAGCTTAGGGTCAGTACCTAGCACTACCAAAAAAGAAAAAAATGGTTCCTCACACCCATACTTCAACAACCAATTTTCTAACTCCTAGGACACCATTTGAGCCCTATAATTGGATGCAGTTCTGCCAGTACTTGAGCTGGAATGCAATTCCACAAAAGGGCCTGAACAAAACCACCCTCTCTTCAGATGTAATTTTAAGTAAACTGAAGGCTCCCATGACTCTATACTTCAGTTTTATAATTCATAGAACTTAGAAAAGCCCTTGTATTTACCACTTTGCTGTAAAGGATATGGATGAGCAGAAAGATGTGGCGTGAGTCTGGAAGGGTCCAGAGTTGGAGTACACACTCTTCCTCAGTGCATTGATCACTAGAGGCGCTCTGAGTGTTATGCATGTAAGGGCTTCTAAGGAGAGGTTAGGGAAAGTATGATGAAAATTGAAGGCTGATTAGTTAAGACCTGATCTTTTTGATGCACAGCTTCACCTTGAAGCTGTCTAGGGTCCCACCAAGAGTCAGCTCAGTAAAACAAGAGGCTTTTCTGGCCCAGGAAATTCCCAGGGATTTAAGAGCTCTGCTTCAGTAACAAAAGACTCTTCCACTTCCATCACTGAGGAAGTTGGAGAGATTTCAGGCACTCTGAAATTCAGGGACAAAAGATGGTGAATGATTACAGCCAGTCTGGAAGACATAAGGACTTTGGGAGCTGTGCTCAGAACCTGGAGGCAAACACCAAGACCATCTTACATTGTGCCAGGGTTGCTGGTGGTCTTTCTGCAAGAAGTCAGTGCTGAGCTTCAGTGCCTGAAGACTCAGCCTCTCTGAAACGTAGGCAAGAATATTTTTAAGTACAGTCACATACTTTGAGTGAATGCTGTATTGAGTTGAATCTCATTAAGGCTTTTTTTTCTTTTAAGATTATTTTCAAAATGTCTGTCTAACCTGAAGCGAGTATACCAAGTTTTGTTATAACTGACAGTGGGAAAAATGTCTACATAGAGCAGAGAAAAGTGTTTGGTGTACTAATACAAAGCTTGGGCAATGGGAACTATTTAAAGTTGGGCTTTTCATTGTGTTATCTGTGAGTACTGCCTGTGGAACACTTATAGGAATGAAAGCAATGAGATTTATTTGCTCTGGTGACTTAGCTATCACTGGCTGTGATCCTGACTTTCCTACTGTATAGCGCTTTGATGTTTTGGAAGTGATAAAGCTTTAGTGGGAGGTTTTTTTTTACGTTTATTTATACGTGTGTGTGTGTGTGTGTGTGTGTGTGTGTGTGTGCGCGCGCGCGTGCGCGCGGGCATACCATGGAGGTTTCGAGGGCAGCCCTCGTAAGTGGGTTCTCTCCTTCCACCATGTGGATTATAGGAATTGAATTCAGGTCCTCAGTCTTGACATTATGCATGCAGTATCTTTGATTACTCCTTGGATCAGCAAATCTAATCTATTTACTGTCTCGTCTTTATGGGAAAAATATGCCATCTCAGTTCTCCCTCTCTCGGTTCTTAGGCCTCTGCTTTGTTGATATTCTTGTCTACATTCATTCATTCGTTTGTTCGTTCATTCGTTCATATATTGTATTGAGAGCATCTCACTGTATACCTCCAGCTGGCCTGAAACTGTGTAGACAAGGCTGGCATTTGAGCTCAAGAGATCCACCTGCTTCTACCTCACGAATGTTGGGGCATTAAAGGTGTGCTCCACTACATCAGGCCCCTGTCATTTACTTGTTTGAACTCATGGTCCTTCCTTACACTGAGGGTTGCTAAACTCCACTGTCTGTGGTTCCCACTTGCTGGCACTCTGTCCTGTTATGTTTGCCCACACTGTAGTACTTGGGCTTTAAGAGTCCTTTTCTCTACTGGGACCTACAATTCAAGTGACTGCTTCTTTTCTAATTTTTTTGTTGCTGTGATAAAACACTGACCAAAAGCAGCTTGGGTGAGGAAACGGGCTTTTTTTCAGCATATGAATTACAGTCTACCATTAAGAGAAGCCAAGGCACAAATTCAAGGCAGGAACTGAAGCAGAGACCATGGAGGAAGAACGTTGCTTACTGGCTTGCTCCTCTTGGCTTCCTAATTCCTCTCCCTTAAACAATTTCTGTCTACCTGTCCAGCAGTGAAACCACCCACAGTGGACTGGACCTTCTACATAAATTAGCAATTAATAAAATGCCCTACAGACATGCTCACAAGCCTATCTGATGCATACAGTCCCTCAGTTGAGGTTCCCTTGTCTGAGTTTGTCACATGGAGAACTGAAGCTAACTGACATTCTATGATACATTTTCTTATTCTAGGAGGGAAGAACTGTGACACAGTTAAATTCATATCCAAGCAAAACCAAAATCCAAATGTAAATGGTGTCTGACATCTGGGACTTACTCATGGTCTTTTCGACCCCAGAGGGACTGAGTAGTCCCGCCTCTGCGGTTGTGCCGTCTCCAGCATAGGTAGCTTGTTAGGTGGGCTCCACTCCTGCTGCTGTTGTAGTCGGTTATCCCATGGTTCTGACATTTCCAGTGTCCAGGGATCTCAGGAGCAACTGAGGCTGCCTGCACCTTCACCAGTGACATCGTGGCTTTTCTTCTGACCATGCTGCTTGATGCCAAGCTGCAGCTTCTCCAGGGACCCTTCAATACTGTGACTTTCATGCAGTCAGAACCAAAATGCACGTGATACTCTGCTTTGGTCCCATGTGGACCGTCTGGACTAGAGCTTCTGTATTCAGCCTCGAGGAATACTTCCTCAGAAGACTTTGCTGCAGTGCTGCTTCTCTCCTATTACTCACAGCTGGCTACAGCTGACCTGCGTCCACTGTCGCAGCAAGGCACAGGTTTACTTCAGTGATGCTGTTCTCTTCTGATTCTTCAGCCCCATCTGACTAGAAACTGGGTTCGTTATTCAAAATTAAACAAATGACCTGATAACTTTTGCTTCCTTCTAAAGGGCAAAAGCCAAGCCTTCTTTGCCTGCCTCTTAGAAGTCTTCTGAGCTCCCACAGAACAGCCCACAGAGTTCTGAGCCCTCGATGGCTTTTCCTCTCCTGAGTTCCAACTGCTTCCACTATCATCCCAGGAAACATCGCGGTCAGGCCCTTCACAGCAGTACCTGACTTTCTAGTAACCATCTGTGTTCCAGTTTGCTGTTCTATTGCTGGGATTAGACACTTGGACAACCCAGAAGGCAAATAGCCTGTCTTATAGGTAAAGTGTTGTGACTGAGGGCAAGCTCCCAGCAACAGGATCTGAAGCCTAGGCCGTGGCCAGAAGCTGCTTTTCCCTTGCTTCTCCTGACTGCTCAGATGCCTTTCTTAAAGAGCTCACTGCCAAGGCAAGGTTTGGCACTACCCATAGTGGAATGAGTCCTTCCATACCAATTAACAATTAAGAAAATGCACCACAGGCCAATCTGGAAGCGGTTCCCTTTTCCCAAGTGTGTCAGGTTGACAGCTGAAGCTGATTATGATAGCCCCCTCTTCATCTTTCATAAATCTTCACTGTCTTCATCTAAATTCTGTCATTTATCAGAGCTACTCCCTTGCTTGTATCCATGTCCATTGCCCTTTTTAAATGTTTTTATTATCTTTTTATGTATATTAGTATTTTTGCCTGCATATATATCTTTTTACTACTTGCAGGCCTGGTTACTGAGGAGGCCAGAAGAGGGCACCAGATTATCTGGAACTGGAGTAATAGATGGTTGTGAGCCCACATGTGGGTACTGTGAATTGAACCTGGGTGGGTCCTCTGGAAGAACAGCCAGTTCTTGTCTTTATAAGACTTTCTATTTTGTGCCTAGGGTCCCAGGGATTGAACTCATAACCCTGTACTCTGCTACCAAGAGTTCTTTTTAGTCTCTCCCCGACTACCACCTCTCTTGTTCATGGTACTTATTTGACTGAACTTTAATTTTAGTTAAATAATCATGTATTTCTGTTCATTTGACTTGGAATAAAAAAACTATGCCAAATTAGGGTCAATTTACTTTACTGGTATTTTGTTTTTAAGTTTTTATTTTCTAAGAGGACAAGAGCAGTATGCGCATGCTACAGCTCGTGTGGAGGTCAGAGGACGACTTCCGTGAGTTGGTTCTTTCTATCATGAGTGTCAAATTCAGGTTGTCAGGCTTGGCAACAAGTATCTTTGTCTACTCAGCCGTCTCAGTGGCCCCAGGAGTGAGGATTTAACACTGGGGTCTGAATACCCACTATGAATGTTTCTCGTGGTTCACTTGTCTGGAATGGATCTGTATTCAGTCAGTGACCATCTCACCATCTGTTACTGTAACAGACAGAACTGTGCTTATGTTATGTGTTGTCTTGTGTCTACTTCTTCACTACGTAGCATGCAACAGAGCTGGATAGTTGGGACAGAGTGTATGACCCTTCAAAGCCATATTTATAATGTAGTTTTATTTTTTTAAACACATCGAAACTTGTATTGTATTGTATTGAGACAGGGTTTTACTATCTAGATCTGGCTATCATGGAACTCATTCAAACTCAACAGAGGTTTGCCTGCCTCTGCCTCCCAGGTGCTGAGGTTAAAGGCTGGTGCTACATGTCTAGCTGTATATAGTTCTTTTAAAGGAAAGGGTTATTGGCTTTTTCTCTTAAACAGGTTTTCAAACTTTCTCCTTTCTATAAAACCCCAGCATTTCTGCTTCCTCACTTTTGGTTGATTGCCTACTTACTGTATCATAGAGAAGGTTGGGGTATTTAGACATTGAGATAAATTCCTAACACTGCATGTTTTCATCCATATGTTGGAATTCTTTTGTTGGAAGATGAGCTTCTTTTGAATGATAACAATTGAGAGTAAGTAAAGATCATAAAAGTTTGCAAAATCAGGGTGGCAAAAGGAGATAGAATCTCTGTGTCACAGGTTCTGTGGAGGCAGAGACTTATTGACATCTAATAAGTAGTGAGTGAAAGAAGCAGAAGTGATGAGGAAGTAGAGTTTGGGAAGATTTATTGTGTTTTACAAATCTCCTGAGGCTTTTCAATGATTGTATAGATATGATAGAAGCTTTTTTATTATTTATTCATTTGGATTTTTGAGACAGGTTTTCTCTGTGTAGCCCTTGCTGTTTTGGAACTTGATCTGTATGTAGACCAGGCTGGCATTGAACTCAGAGATCCTCCTGCCTTTGCCTCCTTAGTGTTGGAGTCAAAGGTGTGTGTCACCACCCAGCCAATAGAGGGCTATTTTAATTTTAGGGGAGAATATATGTTGAGCTCAAACTTAACAAGATTTGCATGTCAGACAATGTTGCTATTTTTAGTGTTAGTTGTCCATCTTTTGAAGAACACATCCATCTTTGTAAACACACTGTATATTGATGGAGAAGTTCTGTCAAATTCTTCTATCATAATGGTAGTACATTTTCTGTCTCTTTGGATTTACCTCTTCCGAATATTATTTAAATGAAAATGTATGGTGTGTAGCCCTAAATCTGACTTTTCTTAGCATAGTAAATTTGAGACTCTTGTGTTTTTGATGATCAGTAATTTGTTCCTTTTTGTTGCTTTCCATTTTATGGATATAAGCACTTGTTGAGGCATATTTAGAGTTGTTTTCAACTCTAGCTGGAGAGATGGCTCAGTGGTTAGAAGCACTTGTTGCTGTTGCAGAGGATGCAGGTTCAGTTCTCAGCACCCACATGGTGGCTCACAACCATCTATAACACCAGTTTCAGGAGATCTGATGCCCTTTTTTGACTTCCAGAAGTATCAGGTAGGCACATGGTACATAGGTAAACATGTAAACATGCATTCATGCACATGAAATAAAGTAAATATTTTAGAAATTTACATAAAGCTTTTCGGTGAACATGTGTTTGATTTTTGAAAAATATCTTTTAGTGGAATAACTAGTCTATAAAGCAGAAGGACATTTGATCTTATAAGAAACTAGTAAACTATTTGAAAATAATTGCCATTTTGCATTTTTATAGTAACTGATGAGTTTTTGATTTGTTCTGCTTTGCTTATTTGGTTTTGAGACAGGGTCTCACTGTGTAGCCCAAGCTGGCTTTAAGCTCATCTTGCCTAGAGCTAAGATTACAGGTGTGTACCACCATGGACCAGTTGATCTGCATCCTTGGCATTGTCTTATGTGTTTTGGCCATTCTAGCAAGTTTACTTTGTATTATTGTGGTATTTTAATTTAAAAATTAAGTTTGTTTAGTTTTCTGTGTATGGGTGTTTTGCTTACAAATATGTCAGTTCTTCATGTGATGCTCACCTGGTTCGAGTGGAGGCCAGAATAGAGCACTGGATCCCTTGAGATTAGAGTTACAGATGGTTGTGAACCACTTTGGAGGTTCTGGGACTCAGACTCAGGTTCTACACAACAGCAGCCAGTGCTCTTTATTTGAATTTTCCTAAGGACCTAAAAGGTTGAACATCTTTTTGTGTTCTTACCTGCCCTGATGTAGTAAGAGTGACATGTTTGATTCCCTCACTCATTAAAGAAAATTGGATTATTTTCTTACTGTCGAGTTTTGAGATGATCAATTGCGTAATTAGTGCCTTTTCTGCCGTAGGTGATGGGAAAGACTTTATTCAGTCTTTTCCTGGATAATGTAACAATTAACATCATTTACCATTAATATTTCATACAAATACCATTTGTATTTCCCTTACTGTGATATAAAAAAGATGAATTTACATTACTATATTTTCTGAACTATATAGAAATGTTCGTCTAAACTGATAGACACTAGATTTTGTTTTTCTTCCTATTACAATTAGAACATGTAAGAAAAGGTAAGTTTTATTACTTATCTCAAAAACCAGAGAGCTCTGGTTTAGTGTCTCTGTCCCCACCACCCATGCCTGAGTATGAGGCCTTTGAAGTGTACTAGCCTCAAAGAACGACACTGCTCTTCTCCAGTGACTTGCTCATGACCACTAAAGACTGTACTAGCACTGCCTGGGCTCTGCAGCTAACAGCAGCTTCTGCAAAGTGTTCTGCCCCACAAAGACTGTGACTAACCTCCTAGTCTCTCTGTTCTACCTGATGACAGATGGGCCTGCCTCTTCTTTGGGTAGTCCACCTTACAGTCATGGCCTTAGTGCTGAAATCCCCTGAACACTTGGCAGAATGTCCCGGGACCTCTAGCAGTCAATGAGCCTGCCCAGTGCCTGGCCCATGCCAGCCCTTGTTTTGACCTGGCAAAACCACCAGCTTAGGCTTTCATGTTATTAGGCCATAGCCATACCAGAAGCCCAGCTCTATAAACCAGGCAGAGCACAGGATGCAATGGACACTAGCAGGAGCCAGAGGGCACCGCCGTGTTTCACTGTGCTGTTTTGACCCTTTAACTGCCTTATACAAACAAACAAAAATGAAATCCAAGTGTATCTCCCTCTGCTAAACAAATAAAAGCTCCTTATATTATTTTATATATAGTATGTAATACAAACTTACATTTAAGCTGGGTGGTGGTAGTACATGCCTTTAATCCTAGCACTTGGGAGGCAGAGGCAGGCAGATCTCTGTGAGT
>LOJH01000454.1:35630-61563 GCA_001685095.1 Ellobius talpinus | reverse complement strand
AGTGATTTAAATAATATAGTTTCTGTGTGATTATTTTGGGTCTGAGCTGCCGGGGCGGCTGAACAACCAAGTGGCCTCCCTACAACACCTAGCTACTAAATGGCAGGGCTGAATGTCACACACAGCAGTTCTGCTCAACAGTCATGGGGTTGCTTAACCAACAGACAGTAATGTAGTCAAATAATCACATTCACTATGTCTGAACCAAATTTCCAGTCCCAAATCACAGCTTTTTACATAGTACCACCTGCCTCTTTAGCTCCCACGTCAGATGTGAGGAGAAAACACATGGGCGACAATGACAGATTTTTAGAATACACATAAGAAGCAACATGTTCCACTACAACATTTTGAATATCATTTAGTTTGACTAGAACACGACATTGGTGGGTTTTCAAGGCAATCACATTCCAAGTAAAAAACAGTAATTACATGGAATGTTTTTGGTAGTTTTGTAGACATCTCTTGGATGGAGTTAGAGATGAATTAACTTGATACTGCAAAGCAAGAGCTGCTATGGCAACTGTAATATACTGATTAACAGAGCAGCAAAAGAAGATTAGGGCTATTGCTAGCGATTATGACAGATTAAGGCTTCTAATCATAAATATTTTCACTAGTTTTCTACTCGTGTATGTGTAGAGAGAAAGAGTGATCATTATATTTGTGTGAATAAGCATATGTGTCTGAGTGTGGTGCATTTGCATGTGTGTGCAGGTACACATACAAACATGTACGGGTACTTGTGTATAAGAATGCACAGGGACCACAGGAGGATACTGGGTATTCTGCTCTATCATTCTCAGTGGGTACTGAAATCCAAACTCAAGTTCTCATGCTTATACCAAGCATTCTTATCCACTGAGCTATTTCTCCAGACTTATTTTCTTCCAGAGTGATTTACCATTCTTTATCTTATTAGCTCTTGAACGTTTTTCAAGAAATTTCAGGGGTGGAAAGACGGTTCAGTGGTAAAGAGCACTAGCTACTCTTCCAGAGGACCTGGATTCAATACCAAGCACAAATATGGTAGCTATCTGTAATTCTAGTTCCAGGGGGATCCAATGCCATTTTTTCTGGCCTCTGCAGGCATTGCCCATAAATGGTGAACAGACATATGTGCAAGCAAAGCATTCATACACATAAAATAAAAATGAAAGAGAAATATCATAGTTTAACTATAAACAAATAGAAGTCAGGGACAAGAAATCTTAAAGACTCACTTCACTATAATTTTTCTCCACTGTAAACTTTGGGAAAACAATCCAGAAAGAAGAAAAGGCTGGGCTCTGGGTGACACGACAGGATAGCAGAGTGGCATTCAGGGCTAAGTGTTAAGGCTGTTCCTTTCAGTACACAGGCGCACTGGGTAAAAGCAGGGAAGACAGACTACTCACCCCCAAGCAAACCATACCCAGGGCCAGGCCAGCAGCTAAAGAGTAGGACTCTCTGTCAGTGCAATATTCCATTTCCGGACCAGGGGGGCGCCCTATGGAAGGCAGAGAAGCACAGGTCAAGCCAGCCTATTACAAATCTCAACCTGTAAAAGTTCTAGAGACCAAATGCTTAAGATAAAGACATTGTCCAAAGGGCATGCAATTTAACAGCTGATCTAAAGTTCCCAAAGATTCTTAAATTTACCTATCAAAGCTCCTATCAGCAATGACTTTCAAATACTGTGAAAACTTGGATTTTACCAAAAAGTTGCCAAGAAGTAAGAATTATAGTTTTGAAAGAGACAATTACTTTGGGCAGGCCAGAAAGCCCAGTGCTGCCGAGCCTGACAATCTGAGTGCAATTTCCAGGAGATGCACGGTGAGAGAGCAACTCCAGCAAACTGTCTGCTGACCTTCCACACTAGCTCACCCCAACAACACTTTAGAAAGCTGACAATTACTCTTAAGAAAAAAAAACTGTTTTCACTAAAAAATAAATTAAAACCATTTTAATCTGATTTTTATTATTTTCAAGTGCTTTCATCAGATGTGACTTAAAATGTCCAAGTACTAATAATAAATAAAATATGCACTTTATGCTTTTAAGTTAAAAACTGTTTCTAGATTTTCATTTGATTTTACATATCATGTGTATGTGCTTATGATAAAAATTCATACTTTTAAAAGCACTGCATTCTACTAACTCTATGCTTTAGGGCATCAGTTTTCAACTGGTGCATATCAGATATTTACATTACGATTCATAATAGTAGCAAAATTAGTTATGAAGTAGCAATGAAATAATTTTATGGTTGGGGTCACCAGAACATAAGGAACTGTAGTAAAGGGCCGCAGCATTAGGAAGGTTGAAACCTGCTGCTTCAGAAAACAAAATGTGTTATGTATGAAGACCTCTCCCTTAAGAAAGAAGTTTATCCTTCTGGAATTATTTTCCGGGGTGGGGGGAGGATGACATTCAAAAGAGAAAAATTACATGAAGGTAATCAGTATAATACTTATGTATGCTAGCAAAGAGACAAAAACAGCTTCTGAAAGTAGCTGGAAAAGATGGCACATGCTATAATTCCAGCACTTGGGAGGTGGAGGAAGCAGTTCTAGGCCAGCCTGGGCTGAGACCCTACCTTAAAAATAAAAGGGGGGGAGGGAGCTGGAGATATGACTCAGTGGTTAAGAGCACTTGTGCTCTTCCAGAGGACCCAGGTTTGATTCCCAGCACCCACATGGCAACAACTAACAACTGTCTGTAATTCCAGCTCCAAGATATCAAACACCCTTCGTGGGCACTGCACATGGTACATAGACACACACAGGCAAAACATCCACACATAAAACAAACTAAAAAAAATTTTTAAAGCAAAAAGAAAGTTCTAACAATTAGGTATTTTAGAAAACTTCATAAGATACACAATATTAAATTAATTTTAAAAGATACTTATGACAATGAAGCATTTTCAAAGGCAGAATATAAATACCACGTGCATATGAATCAATGATGAAACCTGCATGCAGAATATGAAAGAGGTGGGCTGTGTGACAGTGGTTCCATCACTAGACAGCACTGTGCTACAGTAGCATTTACTTATAGCTTACTGGCTTCTCAACGTGCCTACTGCTGCGACCATTTAATATAGTTCCTCATGTTGTGGTGACTACCAGCAATAACATTTTCATTGCTACTTCATAACTGCAATATTGCTACTGTAATAAATGTATCTGTGTGGGTTGGAGAGATGGCTGAGCTGGAGTGATGGTTCAGAGGTTAAGAGCACTGACTGCTTCTTCCAGAGGTCCTGAGTTCAATTCCCAGCAATTACATGGTGGCTCACAACTACCTGTAAATGAGATCTGGTGCATCTTCTGACCTGCAGGGACACACGCAAGCAGAACACTATGTACATACTAAATAAAAAAACCTTTAAAAGAATGTATTTGTGTTTTCCAATGGTCTTAGGCAACCCCTGTGAAAGGCTGAGGACCACTGTTCTAGATGAACAAGCTCTAAATAGCAGTGCTAGGGACCTTCTGGGTACTTTTTTCAGACCCATAATTTATGCGACTTTTTATTTTGGTATAGCAATGTTTCAATTTTGTGAATCACTTTTATCACTATGGCAGATCAAAGTCGCAGCCACAATCTTCACTGTCCTGTGGTACAGCCAGCTCATGAAACAGCTTTTTGGTGAACCTGCCCGATGTGCCATGACTTTGGCTGCACAAGAGCAACGGACTAAAACTTTTGTTATCGAGTCTCCTACATACACATCACAAGAGAAAACACACCCTCTAGCCTGGCTCCTAGAAGAGGTGAAACAGAACCAGAGTAACCAAACTACAGATCTGCGGCCTAAAGCAGAGCCAGCAGGCCAATTTAACTGTCGTTCGTTATGTAGAAGTGTGGCTGCAACAGTTATGTGATGCTATCATGCTAAAGGATAATGCATCCTCACTAACACACTCTAGTTCAGAAACCTCAAAGTTACTTTCCATGTTTTCCCTACTGGTAGTCAACACTGTTTTGAAAACATTAAATGCCAAATTCTAGAAATAAAAATGCCCAACTTCACTTGAGCATTATAATCATCCTATTCTAAATCTCGGTGGAACCTCCATATAGTAGGAAAAATCCTAAGACAAGCAGCTCTGCGGGCGTAAAAAAAAAATCAGGTTAAATTAAACCAAATTAAAATGTCCATGTTTTATTAAATGCAGCACTCTTGGGTGGCCGAGAGCATGGCAGGGGAGACAGAAAGCCGGGAAGCACATGCAAAACCCGGGACCACGTATTCCTCCTCTGGGGACCCACTTTAAATACCCTATGGGAAGGGCACGCTGGGATTTGGAGTCCAGACCAACCCAACTCCCAGGCCAGGGTGCTGGGATGGATGCCAAGGACTGGGATGATGCTCCCAACTTAACATCACAGTCTAACATCATGTACCATTGTTAACTCATTAACTGGTAAGTTAAACTTACATATACAGTGGCCTCATTATCTATAGGTTCTGCACCCATGGACTCAACCAACCACACACCAAAAATACTTTGTAAGTTGTACCTGCACTGAGACTTCCATCATTAGTCCCTAAACAATACAAGTGTAAAAACTGTATAGCATTTACATTAAGATGTAAATTCTTTACATTTCACCAGTGATTAAAAGGTAACTGAAAGGTATGAGGTGAGCACAAGAAAGAGACAATCACTTGGTTACTTTTCAAGTGTTTTTATCCAACAGAAGAAAACAATGTGCTATTAGGAACCAAAACAATCTAGTCTGAAGTGCAGGTCACTGCTAGACACTGCCTTGTGTGAGATGAACAACATACTCACGTGTCCCCTCGAGCTCAGCAGTGAGTTTGCCAATGCAGGTTTACCACCTACACAGCAACAGAAGCCCTGGCTACATTATTTGTTCAGTTTTACTTTTTTTTCTTTTAAATAAACATCTGGTCATTCTGTACTAATAAAAGCTACTCTTTGTTTTCCTTAATTTTCATAATTTATTATTTTCTATGGGTATATGTTTGAGTGGAAATGTACACTGTAAAGATTAAGCAATATTGACTGCATACCTATTTCAGCCAATAGGACTTCAGCAGTATGTCTGTGAGCTGTGCCCTGATAAACAAGGCCAATGCCAACCACTGCAGCCACTTGGACATTGTGAGGCACATCAAGCTCTGTGGATGTTGGGGGTAGGAGAGCAGGAACGTGAATGCTAAGAAGCCGGGTAATTGACATGTCCATGGTGCCAAGTTTTGCAGCAGAAACACCAAGCAGCAATCCAATGCTTGTCATTTCATGGCCCTACGAAAGCAAACAAAATAAAGCTCAGACACTACCACAACAAATACGGCTTTCTTAAAATTGTGTGTGTGTATGTGTGTGTGTGTGTATGTCATTAATTTTTCAGAAGCCAGAGATTAACTTTGGATGTTGTTTCTTGGAAGCTGTCCATCTTAGTTTTTGAAGCACAGTCTCTCATTGGCACCTAAGACTCACATTCAGGTAGGCTGGCTGCCAGGAAGACCCCGAGGTGCCCTTTTCTTCACCTCCCCATAACCAGAACTGCAAAATGCTCCACCACAGCTGGCTTTGTTATGTAAGTGCTGAGAACCAAACTCAAGTCTTCATATTTGCATGGCAAGCACTTTACTAAGCCATCTCCCCAGCCCCACGAGTAGTTTTAGATAAAATAATGCCTGCCTCTTTCAATAAGCACCTTTACATGGCAGGCACTGAGTATAGTGGCAAACTAAACACATGTGGTATCAGCTCTTATAGTGTTCTAATGGGGGAAAACATGCTAAATTAAAAACACAAAAACCTACAATTAAAATTGGTTTACAAATACAGAGTATAGGAGACTATTTAAAGGAGACTAATAATAGGAGGAGCTAGAGAATTATTAGCTATCTCTAAAGAACCTGAACATATTAGCCAGAAAAGTGGCAGAAAGTAGGACACTCAAAGGAAAAACAATGGAAAAGCAGTACAATAGCTGCAGAAGTGAGCAGGACCACACAAACCCCAGAAGCAGACAGCAATGGGGGAGTGAGTAAACGGTTCTGAGGAAGGGTCATACACTGATTTACACTTTAGGAAGACTGCTTCCTGCTAGGAGATGAACATACTTCGAGGTGCAGAAATGAAACAGGGCAAGTTAACAAGTAGGAGGTAGGGCAGAAGGTGTGTGTTGCACAATGCCAGACATAGGATGACAGGTTCTCACCTTAGTTAAGTAGTCATGGATATTGAGAGTAGCCAGCTTGGTAAGATGCCCATTCAGACCCAGGGCCATGAGAAATCCAGCATACTCATTGGCTAACTCCGCATGCTTTGGCTTGTTGTAAACAATCCAAGCTGAGTCTATCTGGGAGGCAGGGGCTATCTTCAGGCCAGCAGCCACACCATTATGGAAGCTGGCCCAGCTTGTCATATTGGGAGGCACATCGATGTTCCCACTATTAAGATCTACAGTTGTGTTTCGTGGAGGGGCTCGCCCTAAGTAGAGAAAGAAGTGAATTAAGAACATTTGCAAAATTAAAACTCAGGTCTTTGAAATAAGGTTGCCTTTATTGCATTCAAAACCCCTATTGGGGGTTGGAGAGTTTGCTCTACCGTTAAGAGCACTTGTTTCTCTTGCAGAAGACCCAGGTTCAGTTCCCAGCACCTATATGGCAGTCCACAACCCTCTGTAACTCTGTTCCCTGGAGATCCAATGCCTCTTCTAACCCCTTTGGACTCCTTCTCACACATGGTACACATACATACACCCAGGTACATACATACACATTATATACACACGCACACACATGCATACATACATCGGCTGGGAATGGTAATATGTAATTACCATGGTCATGTAATCCCAGGACCCCAGAGCAAAGGCAGGTGGAACTCTGTGAATTGGAATCTAACCTGGTGTACATACACTCCGGGTCAGTCGGGGTCAGGGTTACATAACTCTGTCTCCAAAACCAACAAACCATACAGTTTAAAACATTTCAGAGTCCATTTTGCTAACACACAATAAAATAACTGATTATCTGGTCAGGGTTCTCACTGTTCTGCAGTATTTGCAACTGCAGGGAGGCACAATGAAACTAAATGGAGATCACCATCACAGTTTAACTACATGAATAATA
This sequence comes from Ellobius talpinus, assembly GCA_001685095.1. Lineage (NCBI taxonomy): Eukaryota > Metazoa > Chordata > Mammalia > Rodentia > Cricetidae > Ellobius > Ellobius talpinus. The sequence goes on along the minus strand of LOJH01000454.1, from coordinate 54,458 downwards.
AATTCTAACAGATGACTGAGGACACTGGTATTCATTTCAAACATTCACTTCTATGCTGTTGTCTAAATATTAAAGCAAAGTAAATTTAAAGAGACAAGGACCTTCAGAAATCTGCCCTAACTGATTCATATGTCTATGTCTCAGCACATAGATATCTGTAAATATCTAATATATGTTAGATATTAAAAATGCCAAATGTGGACCTGGAGAGATGGTTGCACTGTCAGGACCACTTCCTGTTCTTTAAGAAGACCTAGAGTTTGGTTCCCAGCATCTACATCAGGTGACACACCCACCTGTAACTAAGGCTACAGGGGATCTACCACCTCCACAGGTACCGACACATGCACACACACGTACATACATATACAACAGTTTCATTTAAAATGCTAATCATGACATTTAAGAGGCCAAGGCAGGAGGATAGAAATTTTGAGGTTAGCCTGAGCTACACAGCAAGACAATGTGTCAAAACAGAAAGTGTCTGTTTACAGAGAAGTACCTAGTGAATTAGAAAGGAACATTCTCTACTGTGATGGTCCGCGAGAGATATAAATTAAATGTTTGTGATATTTTAAGTTCAATCTGGATTTTTCTAATTCCTTTGAGTTTTGATACATATTGTATACACAGACATGACCACACCTTTATATTATGAATGGTTTATGTCAGCTCAATTCATCAATGGACATTTTGAGACTGATGTGATCTCCACTGTGCCAAGATGACAACATGATAGACATTCAAAATAAATACTAACTATTGTACAAAGCTACCAAAATCTTTAGAACTTTGAAAACACCATTTTAAAGATGTCTAAAACATCACTGAAAACAAATTCTGAGTAGATGAACAGTGGCTGATTTGTATCCTCTAGCCACACAGAAGAATGTGTCTCAAGACAACCTAAATATTGTACAAATTAGACTTAAAGATTATTTAAAATTCAAGTCTCACATTTAAAAACAAAACAAACAGGATCTTACTGTGTAACCTGGCTGGAACTCTACCTCCTAAGTGCTGGGATTAAAGGCAGGCACCACCACACCCAGTCCTAAATTGTTTTGCCTTTATCAACAATAACTCTCTGAACTTTTTATTTTTTAAAATAATCACAATAAAACACAAAATTACTAATAGGTGATATTCCATCTACTTTTTGGCTTCCATCTGGTGGCACTATTCCAGAAGATGGTGGTATTTGGCGAGGTGTGGGAAGTATTGAAGAAAATGAGCCACTGAAAGCTGGTCTTGAGGTTTACAGTCCCTATTGTGTGTTTCTTAATTGTTCGAATTTGAGGAAGCTCCAGTCCATAGCTGTTCCTGTCCTCATGTTTTCCTTGCAATCATGGACTGTATCCCTATAAACCATGAGTTAAAGTGACTCTTCCCCTAAGTTGCTTGACATAGTATTTTGTTATAGCCAAGAGAAAAGTAAATAATAAAATTTGCTATATGAGCATCAATAACCACTATAGTGCTATTAATGCTTAAAATCAACGAGAGCACAGAAGCACTGCTTTGGTTTTAACAAAAATAATACAAAAGAACCCCACTCGTCAGCAGGCAGTGGTGGTGCACACCTTTAATCCCAGCACTCGGGAAGTAGAGGCAGACAGATCTCTGTGAGTTTGAGACCAGTCTGGTTTACAAGTGCTAGTTCCAGGACAGGCTCCAAAGCTAGAGAAACCCTGTCTCAAAAAAAATAAAAAAAAAGAAGGCCCCCACCCATGTATGACCTTGGTCCTTTGTTGATGAGTCCAGAATTTAGCATACCTGTCAAATTTAATTTAGGAATAGGCAATGGCTCTGTTGGAACAGGATGATATGAAAACAAGGTAAACATTCCTCGTCCTACTGGAAGGGCCATAGTTCGCTGACACAACTGGAGCAGTCTATAATAAAATACAAAACAACATACAAACTGTTAAGAGAGTTCATAGTTGGACTCTAACAGGAGGTAATTCTTCAAGAGGGACTAAGATACACAATCAAGTCCTCACAAAGCACCTCCGCTCCAGACATGGGAGGATCAGCAGTTCCTCTCACAACTCTTATATCTTCAGGATGCTGAAGCAGACACACATTGCCTTATTTGCTTTGAATGAGACCCAATCTCCTGAGGTAGAAAACACAACTAACTACATTCTACTCTGAATGATGCTAACCTGGTCTAAAGAAAGTACATTATGTGAGTGGTTCCTCTTAGTGTTACTTTCAGTTGAGCTGCATCAGTACACACAGATCCTCCTTATTCTTTATACCAACACTGCCTCAAAGACACCACTGCCTCTGTGTGTTGTACACAAAGGAAAGAGTCACCAGATCTACACACCAGGTATGCTCAGTTAAAATGGCTTCTGTTGCTCACACTGGAAAACTAACACCCCATGCTTGTTTTCTGCATTGAATTTACTCTATATAGGCCCCTGGGACAAAAACTAACAGAAAATTTGGAAGTAGGCGTTCCTACTTAAGAAAAGTTTTTAAACATTGCGTTTGAGATTAAAGAAAGGCCCTTCAGAGGCTAACACAGGGCTGACACTCTGCAGACAAAAATATTCCCTAGGCTGGTTTCTCCCTAATTACATAAATGCACTGCTTCTCTAGCTCATTGCAGCGGATTCTAATATTCTAATGTCCTAACATTCCTTGGAACAGTAACAGTACAATAACTGGGGATGCAGGAAATTGAAATCCATGAAGCTGGGACCCAAAGAATGTTTTAGTAAAGGCTTTATACATAATCCAATTCCACTTGCAAAAGTCATAAAATAAAGCAACAGCACCAATGCTATAGCCCCTTGATGCATGACGCCACTAACAGGATGCTTAACAATCCCATCAAGCACCAAGAAAAGGCCTCCAATTACACTAGCATTGACTGACCAAAAGATACATTCTGATTTCAGATATAATAAAACAAGTGGTTCTCAACCTGTGGGTCACAACCCCTTACACAGGGCTCACCTACAACCAGCTGCATATCAAATATTTACATTACAATTCATAACAGTAGCAAAATTAGTTATGAAGTAGCAACAAAAATAACTATGGTTGGGAGTCACTACAACATGAAGAATTGTATTAAAGGATTACAACATTAGGAAAGTTGAAAACCACTATACTAAAAGATTAAAGAGAAAAAAGAATCAACACACTGTTAGTAATGGCTGCCTACAGTGAGCTTTTCTATGCACTATGAAATATTTTAAGTGTTATGTAAAAGAACTGACCTAATGCCAACAATTGATGAGGTGTAACTGTTACACTCATGTCTATTACAGCTGAGGCAACTCAAAAAATAACAGGTTAAGTAATTTATCCAAGTTCATCCAGGAATGGTGTTAAGCCTTAACTACAAGATCCCCCACTCCTAACTATGTGCTCTATCCTCAATTTCAAGTCATAGCATGAGTCCATGGTGGTGAGGAAATAGAGAGAAATTAGGATTTTTGGTAGACTGTAGTGAAGCATGAGTGATGAGTGCCCTTGAAACCATATAAGAAAGAGAAGCTAGGCTGCTTCACACACCTGTAATTCCAGCTCCTCAAATCAGGAGCCCCAATACAAGCTCTGCCTGTGCTAGAGTGAAATCAAGGCCAGCTAAGCAACTAAGTAAGTCTGATGCCAGGGGAGGACGGGAATAAAGGAAAGCGGAAGGAGAGCAGAGTCAGTCACCTAACACTCCTGTCCCCACAGATGGAGCCACTGCAGCACCTGCAACACACCTCCTGAAACTAAGCTCCTAAGTTATGTCAAAGAGTTCTTCACAGCAACAAAAAAGTAACCGATACAACTGGTTTAAACCACACTAAAAATTAGCAAACAAGTACCTCAAAATCTCCTCCTGAATTATGACACAAGTCCAGTGTATGCTTCACTGACAAATTCTCTGTCTTAGATTGGCCTTTTCTGAAGTATGCTGTTATATTTCATGAGGAGGAGGCCATAATTATATCCTCAAAAACCAAAAATATTTTTAAAACATACATGGCTTACTGAGGTTGGATATAAAATTAAAATAAAGGCAGATTTTTTAACTTCAAGTAAGTTGCTTTGCTTTAGCTTTTAAGTATCTTAAATGCAAAAACAAATAAACAACAACAAAAATTAGGTAAGTATTATAGTTTCATTTCTATGGCTGTGATAAACGACTTTGACCAAAAGCAATCTTTGATAGGAAAGAGTTTATTTGGCTTAAAACCCCAGGTTACAGTTCATTATAGAAAAGGAAGTCAGAGTGCAGAGTCTGATCCACATCATAGCCACAAGCAAGAGCAGGAGAGAGAATACACCCATGCTGCTCAGTGGTCTGCCTCTTGCTCAGGTAGCTCTCTTCATTCCTAGCCAGTCCAGGGCTCAGCCGATGAAATTGTGCTGCCCAGTCAAGGTGGGTCCTCCTAGCTCAATAAATAAACAAGACAGTCACCCCCACACCAACCTGATCTAAGTAATTTCTCAAATTAAATTCTCTTCCCAGGTAATTCTAGATTATAGCAAGTTAACATTTAAAACTAACCAGCAAGCTGTTAAGATGGCTTAGTGAGAAAAGGCACTTGCCACTGAGTCAAATGGTCTGAGCTGGATTCTCCTGAAACCTAGTAGAAAGAATGAACTAACCAACTCCTCTGACCTCCACATACTCACTGCAGTGCATACACACCACACAAATACAAATAAATGTTTAAAAAATAAAAGTAAAAATATTAAAGGAAAACAAACAAACAAACTAGTCTCAAGTGGAACACACTGGACAGGAGATGAACCATTTTACCTGTTTTCTTTCTCTTCAATGAACTCATGGTCACTGAGTTCCGGGTACTGCACCACATTGACACGGACAGGCTGTGCACTCTGAAGCAGTCTTCGCACATCCTGCACCCGTAGATCTTCACTCCATATTAATGACATAACCTCATGATTCAAGTCATTCATACCATCGTCTTCCTCCTCAGCCTCGGTTCCTGAAGACACATCTGATGAGAGCACCTGCATAACAGACTTTATTGTAGTGATTTGAAAGGCAGTTGTGTGTCTGAACTGAGAGGGCAAACAGGTTAATGGAACACAACTCTACACTAGAGGTAAGCATAACTGGTAGGCTTCCTGAAGTCACTCAACACTGTCATACAAGCTCAGCTCTTCGGCACTGGGAGAGCATTATGTCACCCAAGCTGGTCACACCCTCCTGATCCCATTATCACCCTGAGCCTACATAAGTATGTAGTTCCTACAAATCTTCTTAGAGTACTGCACTGGAGTCATTCTTTATTAAACTGAAGAAATGAGTTTACATTTAGAGTTATAATCAGGGAGTCGAATCTACTAAAACAATCCATTTGCTATTTTTTTTTCTTCAGGGAAGCCAGTTACTCCAAATAGAAGATGAGGAACTCACTATTAGTGCAGGACTGATGCCTACTTCAACATTAACAGAAGCAGAGGAATAAAACCTGGAAGGACACACCAGCAAAGGCTGACTGAAGCAGCAAAAGGCTTGGACTGTGACTGGTTTTCACTTTCCATTTCTACACACCTTTTAGAAAGGGAACCTATCCTGCGAACCTCACCTGTGCTCTCGCAGGGCTTCCCAGCCCAGTGCTTCCGTCTGACTACAACACGATGTGCACTGCATGGACGCTCCATCTCCTCTCAAGCAAAGTTCTACGCTCCAATAAAAGATTAGATCCTAATTAAAATGCTAGAGTTTTCTTATCAGTGTGGAGGAAACAAAGCTAGCCTGGGAAAAATGGTATATATCTATATATATATATCCAGATAAAAACTTACTTTGGTTCCTATGGAATAACTATCAAAAACAAACTATAACCATGCTCTACACAGCACTTCCTCCAAGAGCCCGCACACATGATAGTGCTTCCCTAAGATAGGATCTATGCCTAGTGACCCAGCTACAAACACTGTCATGCTTGCACATCAGAATTGCCTAAGGACACATTTCTTAGAACATATGCCATCATTAGACAATATAGAACTGTATTCTAATGGGTAACTTAGCTAGAGAACATAAACCCAAACAGCAGAATCAAGTAGAAATTTAGCCTCAACTGAAGAAACAAAATTTAGACAAACTTGCCTAAGCTGCCATATAAATAATTTTTAGATTAATATTTATAGTGTTTATGAGCTGAATGGCTCCCAGAAGCAAAAGAAATCTAAATGCCAAAGATCTTTGGGTGCATGTGTGTGTTTGTGTTTTGGGACAGAGACTCATTATGTAGTTCAGAACTCATGGTGACTCTCCTGGCTCAGTCTTCCAAGTTCTGATTACAAGCAATGTACTACCACACCTGGATTTTCTTGGTCAAGAAAATAAGAATGGATTTATATTTAAAACAGGACAAATACAAAGTCAACTAAAGTTGCGATTTATACACAAATTTGAGATTAGACTCCTGTGGGAACTGATTCTAGCTCAAGTCCGAGGCAGGCAACTGCTGGGTTAGGAGAGCCACTGTTTCAGCACACCGACGATGAAGTGCTGGCTCCCAGGCTAGCAGAACAAGCCTGGTTCCCACCGTTTGCTCAGAGATGTCACAAAGATCTCTGTGAGCCCTATACCTACCTGGTCTATAGAGAGACCCTGTCTCAAAAACAAACAAACAAAAAATGTTGCTCATTTCTAGGCTTCTTAGATCCCACTCTGAAACGGGTGTAAAGAAGGAGAGTCTTTAAGGCACCTAAATAACTAACCCTAGTGGAGAACATATTCTTCCTCAGGCTTCAATCTTCCTGTTACTCAGGGATTGTGCAAATATATTTATACCTATTTAAAAGGCTAAATTCAAGAAATCCAATCTCTTAAAAAATATGAATGAGAACACAATTATTATTACAGTCAGCCAAATTGAGGGTACAGAGGCTCTCGGTTTTCCTGTGTAGTTAACAGCTGCTTCCACAGGTACAAGCAGCTGAACAGGCATGGCCAGTGGCTTGCTGACTCTGTACCTGTCCTGACTCTGGGCAAAGAAAAGTATAGGCAACACAGGGCAGTCACTAAGTCCACACCTTATAAATCTGACTTATAAAAGGCAAACTGTGAACACAGTTACCATAATGTAAAGGTACAAAGGGAAAAGAAGGCAGTTCCACTTTGACATTATCTGAGGATAAACTGAACTTCCTGTGTTGATACTCACAGATTTGCCTCTGGGTAAGTTTCCTTCACAGGCCTGCTTGGAAAGATCCTGCCGTCCAATCAAGAGGCAGACAGCTTCTGACCAGTCTGAATCAGGCTGCTCCCGACAGTGATAGATTGCATCCCTGATGGGAAGAGCAATTCCAAAGGGAAGAGTCTCCAAATCTCTTAAAGTGAAACCTTGGAGGAAAACAAAGGAAGAGACGCTTTTCAGTTAGATCTGCCACTTCCCTAATCATCCCCAAACTAGTGAGTCAACAAACACTGAAGTCCACCAGTACTGGGGGGGGGGGACAAGGACAGGAAACAGCAGTAATTCTCACCGTAACTATATAACTAACAGTGCTGTAAACTGGTACCATTACTCTGGGAGTTGGCAGGAAAAGATATCTCCACTCCTCTGGTCACAAAAAACACTGTGCACATGTGCACCAAGACATAAGAATAAAAATATCAAGTAGGAACTTTGTTTCATTATGGTGACTAGAATGGGGAGTAAGGCAAGTCCCACTGTCTGTCTTCAATAAAAGGCTTAAAACTGTATGAATCAGCTCAGGTAAATGTGGTACTTGTATGTACATACACAAAACACTCAAACATACATTCCTAAGCAAAATATAAAGATGACTAATGAAGAAAAGCAAGGCAAAAGTCATATATAGGTAGGTGAGTAGCAGCAGCAAGGTAAGTACTAGCTGCACTGGTCACATTCTGTTTCAAAGGCAGGTGACCAAAAACCAAATTTACTTTATTATTATCCTCTATATTCACATTTCACACACTCTTTTGTATGAATATATTCATACAATATTCAATATTTTTTATTTAAAATATTTGTAATGCTCAGACCATTCAAATTTCTATTCTATTTTTCTAGAAACATTCTAAACTTTACAATATCATCCATTATTCATGATATAAAAGTTGATTAATTATTAAAGTAAAAATATTTCCTTATATAGAAATAACTTTTATTAAATATTATATAATGGACAGAATTCATCTAATATTTTTCATTTACTCATCCTATATGTACAACTGTAAGACAACTATTGTTATTTTCTAACAAGTCACACAGAAAGAACTGAAAACCTTCATTGAGAACATACTCTGGCTAAATTAACAAGAAACACCTGGGACATCATTAAAGTACTATTTAAGATACTAAATTTGGAGAGGTCTCAATTTTTGTCATATACTCATTTCAGTAACTCCCCCCCTCTCAAGGAACAGAATCCTAGTTAGCCTGGAATTCACTCTGTAGACAAGGCTGCAGAGAGATCTGCCTGCCTCTGCCTCCTGATTGCTATGATTAAAGGTGTGTGCATGGGTAACTTTGCCTTCTGGCATGGGTAACTTTGCTTTCGGTGGTTGTTTTTTCCCAGTTTTTTGTAAAAACAAATAATTTTACTACATTTTTAAACATAGGAGCAAGGGCATTTGGAGCAAGAAACAAAGAATTTTCCTCCCTTCTTGTTAGCTGAGCATTCACTCATCACAGTGCCTTTACCATTTGAGAGCACTCTGAAGGGCTAACACGATTGACCTTAAATGATGCCAAAGTGCCCATTTCTGATATCTAAATGTAGTCTCAGAATGGCTTCACATTTAGATGTACATTAACTAAAATGTGTCATTCTGAGACCAATTTACAGAGCTACTGCCTCAACTGATCCACAGGGAATGAAAATAAAGATTTCTAATGCCTTAAGATATAAAAGGCTGATGTCCCATCTACTCTTCGACAGGAAGCTGTGGACGCTCCATCTTCAGCCTTTACAGACAACCAGAGCCTCGCCTCTCTCCTCATGCTTCCCCAGCCCAGGGAGAGCAGGGAAGTCATGACAACACAGTCCCAAGATGACAAAGCAGCTCTTACCTACATGGGTCATCCAGACAACCAATCTTTCTGCTAGACTGGAAACTGAAGCAGAATGCCGGAAAGTAAACCTGCCGAGAATAAAATAAAACAACATTAAACACTAACATCTAACATTGCTACCAATTTTACAAATGAAAGCACAATCTCAAACAAGTTACCTGTTTTCTTCCTGTTCTGCTTGTGACTTTTGGGGGGCTGAAAGGCAACAGATGGAAATTTTATTTTGATAGACATTATGGCAAACAACATACAGAAGATATCTGTAGATAAAAATTCATTAACCAAAAACTTCTTCAAAATAAAGAAATCAAGTAGTAGTATGGCAAGCTGCAACAGACAGCTGTTTCCTTTAGACTAGCGTAGTCCTATATGGCCACACTGAGAATAGCAGCCAGGTGTGTCAGGTTTAAAGTAACCTGGTAGCTGAAATTCAGTTGTGGTTGTAGACTGAATAGTATTATAAAGAAGTAAGATGGGTCTCTAAAACAAGCACTAATGAACATTTTAACATTCTACTTGGGATACCCAAACATTGTAACAACTTACTTAAGGTTACTTTGGATAAACACTGCAAGGCTTCATCAGAAACACAACTTTACAACTTACTTAAAGTTACTTTGGATAAATATTGCGAGGCTTCATCAGAAACACAGCTCTCATCACCAAGGATGTAGAGAGCAACGCTCTGAAGAGGAAAAAAAGAATCTGTTACTTGTTTTTGCTGTTGTTTTACTTTTAATTTTCAGTTGTTTTGGTTATTTTTGTTTATGAAACAGGCTGTCATGTAGCCCAGAGTGACATCAAAGGCCCCATAGATCTGAGGCTGGCCTTGAACTACTGAGCCTCCTGCCTTTGACTCCCTAATGCTGGGATTACAAGGAATGTGACCCCACACCTAGATGAACCTGCTCTTAACTGAAGTGAGGGAAGAAAGGAAAGCATAAAGGAAAGACATTTAGGTGCCCAACACTACAAGGCTGGACAATATTATATAACCACATGACTACTATCACTCTCAATACAGAAAAGCTGCATCATACCTCACACACCCCTCGTGTTCTGTCAGTAACCCTTCTACAAAACGTTAGAAATAACTTGCCTGCTCTCCTGCCCCCTAGCCCATCTGTCCTACAAGATGTATATGGGATGGCACACCAGAGTCTTTCCAGTACTATTTTACAACATAGCACAGGCATGAGATTTATCTTCTTTATGCCACAATCAGTAGCTTGTTCCTCTTCACTGCTGAGTAGTATCTATTACAGAGATGCCAACTTAGTACATCAACTCAGGAATTGATGAACATGGGCTGAAGAGAGGGCTCAGTGATTAAGATCATTGGTTGCTGTTCCAGGGCACCCAGGTTCAATTCACAGCACCTACATGATGCCTCTCAACTATCTGTCCTATCTGTCAATTCAGTTCCTGGGCTTCTAGCCTCCATGGGCACTGAATTGAACATGGTACACAGTAACTATACTTGCAAGCAAAACACCCACACAAGCTAAATAAAATTAATGATTTCAAAAAAAACCTTTTTAAATTAAGGGACACACAGGTTATTCCCAGCATGCATCAGTTATAAGAAAATTGATTCATGCCTTTACACGCAGGTCTTTGTGCAGCCAATATATTTCATACCAGAGAATAAACTTGCTTTGAGTTATGGTAAGTATATGTTAAAATTTTTTAAATTTTGGAGCATTCTTTTATTACCATAAGCACAGTCAAAGTTTCAGCTGCTCAGTACTCAACCATGTTTTTAGTTATACTTACAGATACCTAGTCATATCCTAACAGTACCTAACAGTAGTAGCTATCCAAAAATCTCCTTTAGCCTTCACTTTGTTTAGAAATTAACTCAAAAACAATACAAAAAAAATTGAAAACCAGTTCAAATGAATTAAGATCATGCACATAAAAATTATTTCTGTACGGTGTATGTTTGATGTATGTGTGCATGCATATTTCTGTTGAGTGCTCATATGTGAGTATGGACATGTACGTGGCACAGGACACATATGAAGGCCAGAGGACAAACTCATATGCTGGCTCTTGTCATCCACCTTGTTTGTGGCAGGGGTCTTTTAGTGATGGGTCCTCTAGAAGAGCAGCCAAAAGATCTTAACCACTGGGCCATGTCTCCAGCCTCCTAGGCAGGGGCTCTTAGGTCACTGCTGTGTAAATCAGGGCCTGCAAGCTTCTGAGGAATCCTTCCATCTCTGCCTCCCATTTCCCTGGAGGCACTCTGAGATTACAGATGTATATCATGGCATCAAACATTACATGGATTCTGAGGATCCAAACTAGCTACTTACAGGGCAATCACTTCACCCACTGAGGCAACAATATCCTTATTTATAAGTATCTCCATAAATTACTCAAAACCCCAAAGACCTATAGCAGTATTACAATAAGAGGTACATAAATTTGGCAAATTCACAGAACAGAAGTTACCAGGGATCAAAGAGAAAAGGAATAGGAAATTACTGTTTAATGGTGCACGGTCCATGCCAGACTGCGTTACAGACAACTAAACACCTAGGAGGCAAGCCCTTTGGGCATACTTGTAATTGTCAAGATTAAGGTTAGCCTCTGAGAATGCCTGAGGAGTTACCTTGATTATGTTAACTGATGTAATTTCCGGTGGAACCATTTCCTAGGCAGAGGATCCCAGACCATATAAAAAGAGAGCACAAATTAAGGACTTGGGCATGCATTCACTGGCTTCTGCTCTTGACAGTGGATATGATGTGACTGACTAGCTGCTGCAATTTCCTGCCACCTTGACTTATGCTCAGTGATGGACTAAAGCTGGACTTGTGAGAAATAAGCCCTTCTTCCCCTAAGTTGCTTTTCTCAGATGTTTAATCACACACAGCAACAGGAAACCAAACTAAGATGGGGTAATGAAAAAAATTTGGAGAAAAGATGGTGGTGATGATTACATATGTGAATTAAGGGGGGAAAAAAAACCAACACAGAACTGCCTACCTAGAGCCATGGAAGACTGAGAAAGCCCTGTTCAACACAAAGAACAGAACAGAGAAGGGCAAGAAGAAAGAATGTTTAAAGATTTCTAACTTTGATAAGAGGGGACAAAAGCAGTAGGAATCTCTTATATTTCTGGAAAGATCCCTAACAGGCCTATACATATACTGCCTCAGCATCAAGAAACAGAAGTACATATGCCAAGGAACTCAACTTTACTAATGCCCATTGGCTCTATACACAAGTTTGAGGTTTGTATTAACTATTCAAGATGAACAACATTCTAAAAATATATTTCTTTGAAAAACATTTCAGCAGGACTTTCAATAGCCATAGGTCAACTAATTATTAAATAGGCAAAGGTTATAAAACTGTTAAGACAACTTCTAAAGAGAATAATAATAATGAAAAGAAGAGTACCACAAACCAATTTTAAGGTTTACTATGAAACTACCACAAACAAGACAAAGTGAAGAACACATAGATCAATGAATCAGGTTTCCCCAAAGTCCAAACCTGGAAAAGAAGTGGTCAACACACCCGACAAAAGCACAAATGCAAAAAAGGGATGGTCATGTCAACAACCAGTGTTCAAAGAGCTAGCCAGCCAAAGAGTAAAATATTCTCAAGGCATGGTTAGTCAGGGGTGGTAGTGTTGTCCTAGGACCATAGCAGTCAGGATGCTGAGGCAAGATCACCAGTTCAAGACCACCTTGGTCGACATGGTAAGATGCTACATGAAAAAAACAAGAGAGAAAGGCTTTCTTGGCAGAACAACAACACAAAGTCAAAGGAGGAGACAGCAGCAGCAAATCACATTTTGACAAAAACTACTCAGCAGAAACCTCTAAACAAAATCATAGTCACTAGGAAATGCAATTTAAAAGCACAGTAAGACAGACTACAGAGCAACCAGATTGACAAAAACCAAGAAGGAAAGACAAGTATCAAATAACTGACAAGAATTCAAGGCAACCTCTCTTAACACTGCTGGAGGCAATATGGAACAAAAAGATACTCGGGAAAGCAGTTGGCGATTTCTGTAAAGACAGGTATATACTTAGCATATAGCCATCAATCCCAATCCTCTGTATTCACCCTATGGAAATGAAAACTTATGTTGACATTAAAGTCTGTGTGTGTGACCTTTAGAGTATCTGTATTTATAATTGCTAAAACCTGGAACCAACCCAGCTATCACATAAGCCAACTACAGGGGCAGCAATGCAGTGGATTGTCAGCAACAGAAGCCAGGATCTGGTAGCACGAATGACAACTTGGATAAATCTCAAAAGAGTAATTTTGGAGAGAGGTGCTACAAACGGTCAATATTCTAATTAAAATGGTAATCATCTGCTGAAATTTATAGAACAGTATGAGGGGAGAGAAACACTAATTTTACTTTGTGTGCATACATGTGCATGCTGTTTGTTCTATATATGACAATTTAAAGAAAAATAAAACTAAGTAAGATAGTGAATACTCCAGATACATACCAAGACCACGAGCCTGCTCCTTTCGCAGACCCCGGGGAGGTAAGGATAGGGTGGCATTCCTTCGCCCTTCAGACAAGAACTCACCCACTGGTAAATACTTGGCGGCTCAGACGTAAAGAACGAGGGATGATGTAGAAATCCCGTTTGACCTTTAGAGTTACATAAATGTTTAGAAAGGCACACAAATACATAAGACAAAAAGAAAGAGGGTCACAGTACTTGTCCTTTCAAATTGTAAGAATTATATTTTCACTTATTATCCAAAATGAGTATTTTTGTCACAGTAGATAGCTGATTATTTATAAATTTAAATTATTTCTGTTTTACTCCATTATAAATAGAAATTCAGCAATGTCATTTACAAACCACATACCAAGATTTGGACAGACGGCTCAGTAAAAGGCACCTGCCACCAAGCCGGATAACCTGAGTTCAATCCCTGGGTCCTACATGGTGGAAGGAGAGAACTGACTCCAAAATGTTGTTCTCTAAATTCCACACATATTTAATGGCACATGCACACCCATACTCATATAGGTATGCACCGCCACACACACAAAATACATATAAAAGTACATTTTAAAAAAGTTTTTAAAGAATCTAACTTTTTTTTTTGGCCTAGTTCTATAAAGGCGAGAAAACAAAGGGACACAAAAGACTAAGCCCTGCTCTTTGAATCCCTTCAGGTCAAGCCTAGACTAGAGCAGTGGAGGGAGGGATAAGCGGTAACCACTAGCCCTATATGGCTACTGGGTATCTTAAATGTGGCTAGTGCACTGAGGAACTAAACTTTTACAGTAATTAAAGTTAAGTAAATACATAGCCATTGGCCTCTACTGAACAGCACAGGTCAAGGTTATAGCATTTACGACACCAGAGGCTGTTTAAGCTTTGGAATAGGTAAAGTTTTAACTACACACTAAATAAGTTATGGCTTACTTCAACTCAGAGGTCAAATGCTACCAATTCAAAACCGCCTGGCTAAAAAGACATCTATCCTCTGCTCTTCCCCGAGACACAACAAACACCTATCCACTACTCAGAAGACCTGCAGGGGTGTCAACACTCACCTTGATCAATCGTACACACTTGTCCAGTAGTTCTGACTAGAGTTGGGTAATCTCTGTAGTAGTGATCCATGTAAGCCTCTAATTTTAAGTCCCTATAACAGTAAGAGCATACACAAAGGTGTTACAACAGCCCCTGTCAGCTAACTTTTCAACTTAAAAAGCATGTTCACGAGAAAGCTTTCAGATCTAGAGTATATTCATGTGTATCTGGTGTCACATATGCAAGCATCTGTCTAGACAAACTTCATTAAGGTCAAACTAGAGAAAGAGCATGATCTTGCACCTTTCTGTTGTTTACTGGCTGTGTGATCTCTGGCAAGTAATCTCTACAGACCACAATATTTTCTTCCAGAAAACAAAGACACATTATCTAAGTCACTCTGAGGCTTCTTAATTTTTGTGTTGTTTTGCTTTTCCTCCCTCAGATAGAATAGTTTCTCTCAGACACAATATTTCCACCAGTCTTCCAAGCACTAGGATTATAGGCATATGCCACTACTCCTGGCTACTACAAATTTTGAAGAATAAATAACATATGTATGGAAAATATAGGACATGGTGGCACACATCTGGAAATCCTAAAATTTGAAAGGATGAGGCAGGAGCATCTAAAGTTTTAGATCAGTCATAGCTATAGGGGCAGGTGCTATGTATTTTCTGAAAGCCATAATCAGAAATTAAATTAATTAAATACAAAACGGCATTTGTAATGACAATGATCTGTCATGAGGGGATGAATCAGCAAATAAACATGCCAAGTTTCAAAAGTATTTCAGAATCCTCAGGATCACAGAAGTGAGAGAATGTGCTATCTATCATCTTAATCAAGAGGCTGAAATACCAACTTGAACTGAGAAGGGGAGACTGGAGTTTTTCTAACGAGGCTCCTCTACATATCCCAGAAAGCAAGCCCTCTGAGGACCTAATGCAGTGTCCTAACATCTACCTTGCTAACTGAACAAGCAGGTCAACAAGGGAACAAATTCCTTCTCCCATTAGAGTATTCAACTTGAGCTCTTCATAGACAAGGTGAAGAACAAAGAAAATCGCAGGGATGTGAGGAAAGAGAAGAGTTGAAGAATCCAGACTAAGGTTCTGCGAAAAATCTTCTTCTTTCACCCTTGAACTTTCCAAAGCAGTCAAACATAAAGATTTGTTCAGAAGATGAGACTCAACATTGTGATGGTAGTTTGAATTCAGTAAGTATTCCCAGTCCTAAGATGAATAAAAAGGACAATAATTACTTACATAGTGCTGGTTGGAAATGTCATTTTAAAATAACTGCAAGGGGCTGCAGATGTTCAGCAGCTAAGAGTACATTCTACTTTGGCAAAGGACCTGAGTTTGGTTCCCAGCACCCACAGCAGGTAGTTCACAACCACTTGTAACTTCAACTACAGGGGATCTGGTATCTCTGAACTCCATAGGCACCTTCATTAAAACACAAAAGAAAACACCTGGAAACAGTCTACTGTCCTACAGGAGGGCAAAGCAAACTACAATATAGTCATAACACTTGGTAATAAAAAGAACATACAACTGATACTTCCATCACCTGGATCATCTTCAGTACTTTATGCTGAATGACAGAAACCTTATGTACAGAATACAGACTGTACTATTTCATCTACAACAGACACAACTAACGAATGGTCAAAGAATTCAAGTCAGTGCTTGATTAAAGATAAGGAGGAAAGGGTTGATTACAAATGACACAAAGAGACAATATGGAAAGGTTCTGTGCTCTGGACCACTTTAGAATATACCATAGAATCTGAGGCATTTAAGTGTAAATCAGAGAAATGCTACATAAAAGGGTAAATGCTGCTGGGCGAGGATGGCACATGCCTTTAATCCCAGTACTGGAGAAGGAGAGGCAGGAGGGTCTCTGAGTTTGAGGCCAGCCTTAAACTCCATCTACAGAGCAAGTTCCAGGACAGCCAGTAATACACAGAGAAACCCTGTCTTGAAAAAGCAAAAATATAAAACAAAAAAAGGGGTAAATGCTGGCAAATAGTTGATCAATTACCAATAAATATCCACAAGTCTACACTGAAATCATGTAAAAACATATACATTTATACTAATTTTGTATGATGATCAAAGACAAAATTAATGACAGAAAATGTAACAGATTTTATCCTTCAAAACAATACACTCAGAAGTAAAATTAAAAAAAAAGCAAAAGATACTGAAAAAACTGACAATTAATAGGAATGTCAGACATGGGACATCTGTACAAGTCTCCACAAATCAGTAACATTAGCAAGAAATAACAATGCTTACATCATCGGATCCAGTATCAGAAGGCCTCGCTTTTTTGGGTGCAATGACTGGGGAAAGTGATCCTTCAAAGTCAAACTGAAAAACAACCACAAAGCAGAAGACAAAATCATGACACTATTACTGTTAACTAGCCAGTTTAAGGATTCAGGTGTCAGTTCTGCTAATTAGAGAAACGGAAGAAAGTCACTAACACTCTTCTCTTCACCAGCACATGTAGTACAAATCTCTTCTTAGTCACCACGGAGCTAAATTGTGTGTGTAAAGCATTCAGTACAGTGCCTGGGCACATAGGTACAGTAATTGTCATTTATTTTTCTCCCCTACTTCTCTAATGACACAAATTATATCCAAGAAATATCACCTAAGTCATAAGAGAGAGTCAGTAGCACTCTCTGCCATGTTAAGAAAATGGAAAGAAAAAATAAAATCTGGACAAAGAGAAAATAAGCACCATGAACCCTGCTGGCTACTGAGGACCATTTTGTCCCAAGCTTTGATCTAAAAAACATGACATAAGTTTAATGTATCAAAGTAACATGGCCTTGAGAACTGACTTTCAAGTTAGGTGGAACTGCAAACGTACAGCTTTAGTTACTAAAGAGACTGTGGCAAGAGTTGCTGAGTATAGTTCAGCACCAGCTTAGGCATACACTACGATTCATCTGGTTTTTTGTTTGTTTTAAAGGGATTTTCTTCTCAATTACAGCTATTTGCAACATGGAAGACAGTGAACCATAACTTTCTTTACAAAAAGGTGGGTGTTAATCCTTCCTACCACTAGCTACTCTGCGAGACAGCGGTATACAACTCTTGATCAACAAGCACTACAGGTTAATTACACATAAAACAAAATAAAACCTACAAAAAGTCAAAGGGTAGTCATAATTTAAAATCCTCTCACCCTCTATGTGATAAAGTACAGGTAACAGCTGTACTACAAACACTTAGACTAAAAGTCAGCTCTGCTCTCACTGGAAGACTGTTCTCAACTAAACTACAGAGGGCAATTCCTTCATACACTAAATGACATAAACTTAGTATCGACATTCACTCAGTAACTGTTCACTGAGCATTCGTCTAAGCCATGCACCACAGGACAGGGTAGTGAACAAGTTTGCAGAACTCCCTGCCTCACTAGAATTTATATTCCAGTGGACGAAGGGAGGACAGACAGGTAAGTAAAGATACTTAACAGGTGTGCTAACAGGAGAATAAGGAAGGAACCAACTGTGCACAGGACAGACGGGCAAGCTGTACTGGAGTGACAAGTGAACAGTGGCCCAAGCACGCCTTGTCAGAAAGGAAACAGCAAGTGCAAAAGTCGGAGGATGGGACATACTTGCAGAGCTTGGGGAATAGAATAGAGAGGTCAAGGTGGCTAGCATAGACGACAAAGAGCAGAAAGGTACAAGAGGATGAGGTGACAAGGCACAGTGCAAATCCATGCCTTATATCCTGAACAAGACAGATGTCTCTGGAGGAGTCTATGCCAGAGGAGTGACTAACATGACCTGACTTTATCGGGTTGCAGAAGGAAACAAATGCAAGCAAACGGCTGCAATTAGCTAGTCAAAACTTCAAGAGTTATACTTTATTCCTAATTGACCAATAAGAGCCAGAAAAAAGAAACTCATTCCCATATGCATAGAAATAAGAAACAATTGCTCCAGGAGACCACTTCCTAAATATAAATCCAGTAGCACAGACACTGAGAGAAATAATTAATAAATGGGACCTCCTGAAACTGAAAAGCTTCTGTACAGCAAAGGACATGGTCAACAAGACAAAACGACAGCCTACAGAATGAGAAAAGATCTTCACCAACCCCAATCAGACAGAGGGCTGATCTCCAAAATATACAAAGAACTCAAGAAACTAGTCATCAAGAGAACAAATAATCCAATAAAAAAAAATGGGGTACAGACCTAAACAGAGAACTCT
>LOJH01000454.1:14110-30326 GCA_001685095.1 Ellobius talpinus | reverse complement strand
ATACATACATACATACATACATACATACATACATACATACATACATACATAGCTACATTATGACACCCTGCAAATGCAGACTACTTGTCTCCAGGCTTTCTTTCCAGCCTGGTAGGCCTAAGTTGCTCACAGAACTCAGCCTCATTTCCCAGTGGGACCCAACAGCCTACAAGAGCACACGCTGCTGGCCGACACACTGTCATTGACACCTTTTCAGGACTGGCACATTACCCTCTTCCTTTGCAGTATACACCACACTCAGACCCTCTTTTTCTCTCCTATACTGACACAGGCTGCACTTGGCATTCTTATCTTGAACCTGAAGAAAAAAAACGTTCTTGGAACAAACCCTGATATGAGAAACTTCTCACAAAC
The DNA here is from genome assembly GCA_001685095.1 of Ellobius talpinus. NCBI lineage: Eukaryota > Metazoa > Chordata > Mammalia > Rodentia > Cricetidae > Ellobius > Ellobius talpinus. The sequence continues at coordinate 29,951 of LOJH01000454.1, read as the reverse complement.
TTACAAAGCCAGGAGAACTGCACTCAGAACACTGTCATGTCACCCATCTTCCTTCAAGAACACACTGACAGGAGTGTCAATTCCACTGTTATCACTTACTAGCTTCTAACTTTGGACAACTAAGCTCCAGGTACCGCTGTGTATCCAACTATAAAGTGAGGACCAAGTATCTTCCAATCAGTAAAGTTGTTATAAAGCCTTAAATAGGAAAATACTGATAAAGCAGACAGTGCCTAGCATGTAGAAATGTTAACATAAGAATAATTATTATTATTGTTGTTGTTATTGTTATTCTATTATCCCACTCTCTGCTATGCCTCACCCAACACACTTCTTTCTCATTCCACAAATTGGTTGAGACTTTAGTTCGTTTAGTTCATGTTAGGAGACAGAGCTACATGGACTAAAAAGATCTTCTAGCTGGCTGGGCAGTGGTGAACACCTTTATCCCAGCACTTTGGAGGCAGAAGCAGGCAGATCTCCACAAGTTCGAAGTTAGCCTGGTCTACACATAGTGAGTTCCCAGCCAGCCAGAGCTGTTACACAGAGAAACCGGGGGCGGGGTGTCTTCTAGCTAGATATGATAATGCTTATCTATATAAGTTCCAACACTGAGGAGGAGAAGCAGGAGCTCAAGGTTATATGAGCTTTCACAAGTTTGAGGTTAGCCTCAGGAAGTCTTTTGTACTCTCTTCTCCTGTGTTCACGCCCTTACCCTGAATTTCCCCTTTTATTTACCCTTCTTACCCTCAAAATTCAGGCAAGGAATGACATGTCTCCCAGCAATGTGTACCCCCTTCAGTGGATGAAATATTAGCACTTTCTGTTCCTCACTTACAACTCTTGACAGACTACCTTATATTATGATTTCTTATGCAGACCATACATCTATCTACTACATCCTGGTAAATTATGAGATCTCTAGATAGAAAAAAAAAGGACCATTTTCACCTCTCCAAATCTTCAAAGAGCACTCCTCACAACACAAAGGATGTAGTAACCATCAATTGTGCTTGGAAACTCCTATCTGTGAATACTAACTAAAATTAAGTTAAACATGGAAAGAACTAAAACTTGACCAAACTTCTTTAAAACATGGTTAACAGTTGACAAGACCTAATCTACTTCTTACCTCATCCATTGATCCAAGTAGTTTAGCAAGAGGCTTGGGAGTAGTTACACCATCTAGGGGTGTACTAGGCCGAGGCATCACATTGGACATTGTCAGGGAAGGAGCCGGAAGTCCAGGAATAAAAACTTTCCCAACCTTGGAGCAATAAAAAGATGGGGGGGAGTAGTGAATAGATCATATCCTTAAGTTAAATGCTTAGTCACATGAACTAAATAGTCTTTATATATACTGAAGTTCACATATTTAACAACTTCTCAAATTAGACCAGCCAACTGGGAATACCTCAGTATAAATTCTTTTGTTTGATTCAGAAAATTTATTTACAGAAAAGCTGGAAAGAGACGTTAATATAGTCAAGATAGTATATAACATTCCATAAAGTACATCTCAAGAGTCATATTTATATAAAATACAACTTTTTATAAAAACTCCAAAACAAGGAAAAATAAACTGCTCTTCAATGACACATACATAAGTGGAAAGCTAACAAAATCAAGAGGCAGTTTACAGGAAAGCCAGGGTAGTATGTTGGGGAAGCAGGTGGCGACTGCATTCAGAGAACAGAATAAAGCTACTGGCAGGCCAGGTATCAGGGATTAATGCAGGAGGTTCCCAAGACCTGTGCTATTGAGACTCTGCCTCAAAAATAATAATTAAAAAAATCAGTTACTGGCAATACATTTTCCTCATTATTCCTCAAACTAAGTATATATAATACTTATAAACATATTTATAAAACACTTATATTGTAGGGGTTTTTTTTTTGCTTTTTGTTTGTTTGTTTGCTTGATTGCTTGCTTTTGAGACAGGGTCTCACTATGTAGCCCTGGCTGTCCTGGAACTCACTCTGTAGACCAGTCTGGCCTCAAATCCAGGAATCCACCTGCCTCTGCCTTCCAAGTACTGGGATTACAGGCGTATGCCACCACATCCAGCTTAAGTATATATTTTTAAATTTGACAAAAGTTACAAAAGGAAGCTACAACCAACATATATAAATTTAATATAATAAAATGCTGCAATGCTGGTGCTTCCCAAAGCTGCTCATCTTCCATTCCAATACTGGTTTTTAAGGCTCTACCTACTCTCAATAAAGGTTCCCATTTGGTGGAGACAGGTGCATAGTATCAATGACTTTAACAGGGAGCCCTCGTCCAAATTAGGACTAGCCTCCACAATTAGCTTCATTTCCCACTTAACAAGAATCTTCTGCCAAACTGCACAGAAGAATCAGAGCCAACTGTAAACGATGCAGGCAGTTCTACCAAAAGCACAAAGCACTGCTTTTGACGTACCCGAACCACTCCTGTGTACAGCACCAAGTTCCCATTGCCTTCTAGTACCAACATGGTGTCTATCTTCTGAAAACAAAAAATAAAATCTCTTGTAGTTTGAGTAAATTAATTAAATTTTCAGAAAAATCTAGTAAAGTATAATGATTCAATGTGCATTTACCTCCACTGGGGCTGCATCTTTTGCATGGATATTGGTGACAGAGCCAAAGATGAGCTGGGTCTTGTCATTACTCTCTTGAAACTTTACACAACTAAATATGAAAGTAAAAACAGAAAGAAACAAGTCTTAAGGGTGTCATTTGGGCCAGGCAGTGGTGGCGCACGCCTTTATTTTCAGCACTCAGAGACGGAGTCAGGTGGATTTCTGGGAGTTCGAGGCCAGCCTGGTCTACAGAGCAAGGTCCAGGACAGCGAGGGCTACATAGAGACTCTGTCTCAAAAAATAAATGCAGAAACAAGTCTCTGTTCACTACAGGCAGGGAGCAAGAGGACAGAGAGCATGAGATGGATACAGAAGAGCAGCAAATGGACAATCTTCAAGGAGGCAAAAGTTATTGAACTGTTACAGCAATTACACAAATCTGCAGATAGAAGAAAGATGCATGAATCCATATAAATATACACACACGAATGAATACATGTAAAACCAAAGAAAGATGTGTAGGTTATACTGATACCAGTTTCCTGACTTTAAAAACATGCTGCAGTTACATAAGATGTTACCACTGAGAGAAAAAAAAAAACATACGGGGCCAGAGAGCTAGAAGGCTCAGCAGGTAAAGCCCGACAGCCTGGGTGTAACCCCTAGGACCGTACAGTGAAGGAGAGAACAGATACCCACAACGTGCCCTTAGACCTCCACTTGAATGTCATAGGACAAACGGAGACACACATACACAATGCACACAACACAATGATAAAAAAAAGTTTAAATCAAAAAAGACTTCATGATATTGAAGGATCTCACTACAATTTTGCAACTTGCTGTAAGTTATAGTTGTTTTCAAATGAAAAGGTAAATGAGTAGACAAAACGTGAACAGGCATTTCTCCTATGAAGTAAGTGTGTGGCTACTAGCCACACAAGAAAATGATCAATATCAAAAGCATCAGGAAGGGGTTGGAGAGATGGCTAGAGGTTAAGAGCACTGACTGTTCTTCCAGACAACCACACTTGATTCCCAATACCAACACATCAGCTCACAACAATTAGTAACTCCAGTTTCAAGGGATCTGATGTGCTCTTCTGCTAAGAACCTTTGTGGGCACCAGGTATGCACACACACAGTACACAGACATATATGCAGATAAAACATACATACACAGAAAATAATTCTTTAAAAAAAAGCATCAGGAAAATATAAATAGAAACCACTTGACAATTCATTAGGGTGGCTATAATCAAAGATGCTGACATGCAAAACTGTTCAGGATAAAGAGACAAACCTTCACACATTGGAGGAAGAAATGCAAAACTGCACAGCCTATTTGGAAATCAACTGGCCAATTTCTTGAAATATTCAACATGACTTACCAGTCATTCCAACAATTCCACTGCTGGGTATATACCCAGGAAAAGCAAAATTATATATGCCCATACAAAGATATTTGCCCACAGGTTCCTAATTCACAGTGGTCAAAAGTGAACAGTAGGCATGGTACCGCATGTCCTTTATCCCAGAGGGAGGCAGAGGCAGGTGGATCTCTATGTGTTCAAAGTCAACTTGGTCTACATCAGAGTTTCAGGACATCCAGGGCTACATGAGATAAACTATCCATCAACTGGTAAGCAGGCAAATGTGACTTATCTATAAAATGAGTACTGTACTATAATGCTGAGGAAATTCTCATACATGTCCTAACAGGGTGGATCCTAAAAGTCACTATGAAAAGTGACAAAGTAGATCACCAGAAGAAAAGAAAAAAAATGAAACTGAAACCACCACCAACCAAAACCACTTTTATAGGACAGGATGTAGACAAACGCCTTTAATTCCAGAATTTGGGAGGCAGAGGCAAGCAGATCTCTAAGTTTCAAACTAGCCAGGGCTACAAAATAATAACATTTCTTTTAAACATGACTAATATACAAGGCAGGAAGCCCCCTAGAATGACTGCCTGAGGCTGGGAGCAGGGAAAGCCTACCTGCAAATGGCAAAGGGTCCCTCCTTAGTGATGGAAATGTTTAAGTCTGGACTGTGGGCCTTAATGGCTATACACCTCTACAAATTTACTAAAAATCATTTAATTGTACACTTACTACAAGAAAAATAGAAAGGAAGAGTAGGAATCAGTGATCTTCAGAGATAATGGGAAATAGAAATACTTACCGTAACTGAAGCTGAGCCTCCACTAAAAAGCACAAGAACTTCTGTCCACACAGGTCAGTTGTTATAAATACCTTGGAGGCGTGAGAGTTTTTCTCTCTAAAGTAGACACATTAATAAACTGTCAGTATTAGTTCAAAGATCTACTTCAGTAAATTAATCTTTGGAAACATTTTACAAAAAAGCAGACTACTTCCTGGATCAAGCAATAACCATGACATAAAAACTCCATGTGGATGTGGATGTATTTAACCATCACTTCTAAAACTGCTCTACTTTCAGACTCCCTCTTTATCCACCATTTCCTTTCTCTATAGGTGCAAAGCTCTTTACTTAAGTACAGCCCTACTCAATTACCCTCATGTTAGAAGGCAAACTGTGACCTAAAAGGGATGATCTAAAGGGTTAAGTAGAGGCCTAGGAAGGTGATAGAACTCGAAGGCACTTGCCACAAAATATGAGGACTGGGGTGTGAATTTCCAGAACTCAACTAAATGGCAGTCCAAGTATAAACCCAGCACTCAGAAAGCAGAGACAAGGGGTCCCAGGAACAGGATGGCACTAGTCATCCGTGAACTCTGAACTCAACTGAGAGACCTTGCCTCAGTGAATAAGGTATGGAAGATAGAAGAACCAAGGAAGACTCTTAATGTCAAGTCCAGACCTTCACATGTATGTGTGTATATATATATATGTATATATATATATGTGTATATATATAAGGTAACTGTACATACAAACACACACACACACCACGAGGGGGGAAAAACAAGAGGGAGGAGTTCTTTGGCCAAAAGTAAAAATGTTGTGTGGCTAGGTAAAAAACCCACTCGTATCTTTTAGTTGAAGCAACAAACTTGGATGAAATTCATAAGACTACTTCTCATTACACAGTTCAACGAAGGCAAACATCCCTAGGCAGCTAGCTACTGAAAACCTTCAATAAACCTATTCTCACTTCCTTACCTCCTATTTACCTTTTGTTCCACGCTTCCCTACTATCCCTCAAGCCTAAGGTGAGTGACCATTGTGGATATACCTTCCTCTGAGGTAATAGTCAGGGCTAAACAGCACCAGTGCCTGGAAATACTAACACTACTCTCTTCTCGAAATGTCTGCTACTCCACCTGACTTCACTTCCTCTCTCTCTGTAGCAGCTCTCATCACTCACCTCCCAAACCCTGAGTCCCCAGCCTTCTACACCACTCAGTTTTAACTTGTTAGGAGGTGACAGACTAATGTGAACATTGAATGAATGTTCAAAACACCTGCCCAGGAAAAGGCCTACACACTACACATAACCACCACCACCTAACAATTCCAGAATTAACAGAATCCCTGTGAATTTATCCACAGGCCCTCCAGGGACCCCAGGAGCCTGATACTCACACTCTTTAAATCCTAGTTCACCCCTCTTGCCTCAGTCACACCTGCAACTTGTTCTGCTGTTTCTGTTTACTATGCACACATAAGCAGGCCTAAAAAGCAATCACTCAAGCCTCTTCATTCTCAGCCTGTCAAAGCAAAGTAGGAGTATTTGTGATCCACTCACACACAGAACTGCTCTTTGGATCACAGCCTCCTACTGTGCCCATCTTCCCCAAGGCCTACCTGCAGAACAGCAAGTGCTCCAGTGTCACTATCTTTAGCTATTTGTGGGACAATCACTAAACTGGCATGTTAATTAGCACACACACTGGCATGTGGCTGAATTAATTAACAAATTATCAATGAGATTATAAAAAGATTAGGATCATTTATTTCTCAAAAAGTAGAGCTAATACTTGACACAAAGATAACATTCCCTCAAAACCGCAGCTACATTTGGTGTTTAAATGAGATTGACCCCCACAGGCTCAAACTTATATGCTTAACCCCCAGTTGATGAGCTGTCAGGGGAGAATTAGGAGGTGTGGCCTTGTGGAAGGAGGTTGTCACTGGGGTGAGCTTTAAGGTTTCAAAAGCCCACTCCAGACCCAGTGTCTCGCTACCTGTGGATCAAGATGTACAGCTCTCAGTTACTGTTCCAACGACATGCCTGTCTGCTTCCAATCAACATCATGATGGACTACCATCTGAAACTATGAGCAAGGCCCCCGGGAAATGCTTTCCTTTATGAGTGCTGCCTTAGTCTTGCTGTCTTTTCACAGCAATAGAACCCTGATTACGACATTACAGAATTGGGGATTTTGTCCTAAAACTTCAAACATCTCAAATCTCAAAGATTAATATATTAAAGAAATATTCAATGAAAAAGCATTTTTATGATCACTTTAGTATCAATAATTTCTTCTAAAATTAAGGTAGTATAAATATGTATCTCTATATAGTTTATGTGTTGATACCATAACTAATGTCAAAGGAGATATTAAAACATTTCAAACATATTTGGCAAACACTCTACCACTTAGTTATACCACCAGGCATAACACCAAACATTTTCCAAAATGTTAGCAATATTTTTCTTTAAATATAAAATTATATCCACCAAACCTTGTATTAGGAAGTGTTTCAGTCCACAAGTGGTCAATGCACAGCTCAGGAACAATAGGCTCCGTTTCTGGTGCCAAAAATGAGTCATTAAAACTGCCACTTGGAGAATGAGAAACGCTGTGTCTCTTTGGCGACTGATTATGGCTTGAAAGGTTGAATCTTTGCACCCCTGAGAAAGAGTGCACCCCTAAGGCAGGGGAATGAGCACGGCTGCAAAATAACCAGAGAGAGGGCATCACCAGGAGCAACTTGGATTCCTTACACATGCCAATAATTCGTCTTAGATCCTACACATGAGAAACACTGATGGTACAACCCTAGTTACATACACTTCCAGAAATGAACAACTACTTAAAAGATTTGTCCTGGTGTGATTTATGAGAGCCTAAGTCTTTATTTACAACTCATGTTAAAATGTACTCATGACAGGCATAGAGGATCACTCCTTTAATCCCAGCACTTAGGGGGCAGACAGGCAGATCTCTGTGAGTTTGAGGCCAGCCTGATCTACATACTTAGTTCAAGGACAGCCAAGGCTACACAGGGAGACTCTGTCTTAAAAAAAAATCACTTAGAACTGAAAACAAATCTATTTTCTTCTTCAAAAAATAGCGTACATTATTCAAAGTATGCTGCTGTACTTTCAGACATATACAAACTAGTCAGGCAGTGGTGGCACATGCCTTTGTTCCCAGCATTTGGAAGGCAGAGTTCAAGGCTGATCTCTTAAGAGTTCAAGGCCAGTCTGGTCTACAGAGTAAGTTCCAGGCACATAGAAACAGTGTCTTGAAAACCAAAATAAATAAATAAATAAGGTTAAAAAAAACTAGCAAAGTATTTGTAGAATTAAATGTCATCTAAGTGCTGCCCCATCGTGGGAGAAACAACACAATTTTATAGCGTTCCATCATAAGAAGCTTTTAAATACAACTCAAACACAAACTACTGGGGCATCATAGATGCAGAAGTCGTAAAAAGACCATAATTGGGTTTATGCCTAGTCCCCCTAAAAACTACCCAAAAGTCATCAACAGAAGCCATAAATTCTTCAAAACATAAGAGAACTAAAACAGCAGGTATCCAGTGCTTGGAATATTTGTTTAGAAGAACAAGGAAAGGCCCCACCTGAGAGCCGCCATGTTGGAGATGGAAGGCGAGCGGGAGTGCAGGCTCGGAGATGAGGCAGAGCGACTCTGGCTGTGAATGGAGGAGTAATTCTGGAAAGGGGAAGCCATGGGGGATTCGCCTTTGGAGAGGCTTCGGAGATGTGCTGTGAGGGAGCTGCTAGTGGCTGCATTCTGAAGGGTCCCTGCCTGCTCAGGGAACTTTAAAACAGCATTCTCCTCCTTAAGTCAAAGTGAATGGGAAAAATAAACAATTAGAATACAGAGTGAATGGAAACTCAATTGACCTCAAAAATGTACACGTGTTCAGGATTCACTCTCACAGAGGAAGCAGCATCAGTCACCCTCACCTCTGGCTTTACTCTCCGCAGAGTCCACACAGAATGCACATTCTGAACAGCATCATAGGTCATTACAATGGAGGGATCGATGTTAAGGAACACAATCTTCATTGCAGGATCTACAACATACTGCACCCGTGACGAGCCAAAAAGACCTGAAAATCAAAATGGACATGACCAGGTATAGAACAGTAGCTTTACCTTTTTAAAAGAATTCTTTATGAATAAAGTTCTCATTGTTCCTAAAAGGAAAGGGAACCAAGCTAATTAAAGCACAAAACCCATTCAATGTTACATACTGACAAGAGATTTTAAATTTCCTGAGTGTCAAAATGCATTAAACATGACACAATGACTAGTTGGTCTTGGGCACACATATAACTCAAAAGTTGAAGATTCATCCTGATTCATCATTAAAACTCATCAGCCAGAGGCAAAGGGTCCAGGACTCCTTCAACAATCAACCTCTTCTTCATCTTTTTTTGGGAGGGCAGGGGAGTTGTTGAGACAGGGTTTCATTATGAGGCTCTGGCTGTCCTGCCTGGAACTTACTAGGTACACCAGGCTGGCCTCAAACTCAGGGATCCACCAGCCTCTGCTTCCCAAGTGCTGGGATTAAAGGCCCACACCACCACATCCAACCAATCATCAATTTCTTTCAAGATTACAATCATTAGAAAAGTCTGATTGACTGGCTGGCTGACTGGCTCTATTCTGCCCTCCAATAATTAACCCAGAAGGAGTGAATGATGTTTTACTTATTACAAATGAAGTTTTTCCTGCTGAGTTCAGTTATTTTTCTATAGCACTACAGACCATTTTCCATATCCTTAACAATTTCCTTCTCAGTTAAAATACTGGAAAATGGAAAAAACATGATTATTCTGCAGAAATAGAAATTATTTTATAAAGAAATAATAAAACTAGCCAGGCATGGTGACATACAGTGGCACACAGATCTCTGTGAATCTGAGGCTAGTCGGATCTACACAGAGAGTTCCAGCACAGACANAAAAAAAAAAACAAAGAAAAGAAATAATAAAACTATTTCAGAGTGCCACCATTGCACTAAAATTCGAGGCTTTTCTTCTTAGTAGAGGAGGATGGGGCTGGAGACGGCTCAGCCATTAAGAATGCTTGCTGCTCTTGCAGAAGACCCAAGTTCATTTTCTAACACCCATGTCAGTCAGCTCACAACCACCTCTAACTCCAGCTCCAAGGATTCAATTCTATCTTCTGGTCTCTGTGGCTATCTGAACACATGTGCACAAACCCACACATGGATATACATATACACATAATTAAAATTAACAATAAAATCTTTTAAGAGAGAGAAATAGATGGTAGCTTCACTGTGCTAGTCTCAAGAAATCTTCCTGCCTCAGCCTCAGAAGTTGCTGGGATTATAGGTACTTATCACTACCACCCATTTCTATCAAATCAGAATCTTGCTGTGTTTACAGTTTTACATATTATTCATAACACCCTACATGATCAACAATCTTTTTCGTCATTTGCTACAACCTTTAAAAAGACAGCTGTTATGTTTTACAGAAACAGGACAGAGGTTTAATTTAGCCATGGCTATCCCACTCATGATGCAGGAGCATTTGGAATGCACCAGTAAAATGACCAAAGACTTAAATGTCCTTCCAGTCTTCCACCTTTACTATTTGTAGGTGTGGATTCATGCTTGGTAAAGCCTAAGTTTAAAGTCAAGCATACAGGAATACTTTAGATACATTCAAAGTGAGGATCGTCAGTAAACTTGAACAAAAAAAGTGAAACACTAAAATGTGCCCAATAATCAGGACCTATGTTTTTATTCTCAAAAAAAACCAAAACTTTAGTTCATCCAAGTATCATTCGTTTTCTTAATTTTAAAGGACAGTTACCTAAGGCAAGTTAACAAACATCAGTGTCCCTCACTGACTTATGTCTTTAGTTTTACTGAGACAACTGTTATCCTCACTTTCAATGAATTGCTTTCATAATAAATTACTTTTATAACACGCTTAAATTATCTTCTGATAAAACAAGTCACTCTTTAAATAAAATTCATTTTTATTTTTCTCTCTCCCTTGATATTAAAACAGAGCTTATATAAAAGAGTACGAAAGTATACTTACTTCCAGATTTACAAACAAGTGGAGTTATTTCATCCAGTGGGTGTAGCATGCTGAACATAGTAGGCAAAGGTTCTCTAGCAATAAACAAAGCACAAACAGTCACCAATGAGATAACTATATGCACCTTGGTGCTAAACAAGCAACTAGAAATCTACTGTTACCACTTGAACATGAGATGCCCTCATAGGCTCATGTTTGAACACGTGGTCCCCAACTTGTAGCACTGCTATGGGAGGCTACTGGAGCCTTTGGGAAAATAGGGTCTGAAAGTTAATGCCCAGCCCTGTTTCCAATCCCTCATTTCACTTCCTGATAGGCCAAGATCCACAGAGCTTCTGCTGCACAGCCCTTCTACCACGAAATGTGCCCTGCCTTCCCCAAAGGAAGGGCTGGAACCGTGAGCAAAATAAACCCTTCCTCCCGCAAGGGCTTGCCAAGTATCCTGTTGCAGCTACTCAAAAAGGAACCTTCTAAATTCTTCAAATACCATCTATCATGGCATCCTCTGTTTTAGATATATCTAAACATAGCTTCTTGTAATAACTCTATATGTTCACACATAGAAAGAAACTGACTATTTGGGGGAAATCTGCAAATAGCAGCCATCACATGACAGAACCCAAAGAATAACAACAGGCTTAAGACAGTCATTCACTTATCCCCTTAGGGGTAGTGTGACTATAGTAGTTAAGAAATTTAATTTCCTACCTTGTTCATAAAGGGTACATTTTTAAATAGAAGAAAAACGTACTTCAAGTAATGACATGCAATTTTCAGGAAGGTGGAGAGAAAGTGCCGGCTTTCTATCAAAGCAGATTCAAATCTGCAAACAGCTGATGCAGTGAGCACCTGCTTTTGCACACCCCGTGTTTGTTCTGTACGCTCCTCCTCTCACTAAGTTCACAGTTTACAGGGAGGCAAGGTAAGTGCGCCATCAGCAGGTATCCACCATGACTGAGCACTTAACAGACTCTGGGCCGTCTGTAAGAGTCTGCACAAATGCCAAAAGGTAAAGAGTGTCACTTCTGGGACAAATAAGGAGAGTGGCAGCATGTCCACAGTCGTACAATGAAGACACAACGAGCTAGTAACCGAACCCTGTCACTACACCACGGTTAAATGTTAGGACGAAGATCACAGGACAATGAAGTGTTGGATGAGTAGTCACAGCTGAGCTCAAACTGGCATGAAAATGTTTTCATTCTTATGCTGTGAGTGTGGACATCATCACCACCCCAAACATTTAGGTTAACAAGTTTACTTCAGAATCAACACTAAAAAGCCCAAGAAGTAACATTCTGAAGAGAATAAATTGAATACCTAGGTAGACTTGGAGGCACCTCATGTGAAGAACTGCTTCGTTCGAACAGCAAACCATATTTAGTGGCCCAAACATTTGCCACCTATCAATATGAGGATGGGGGAACAAAAGTAAGAGAACAAGTTTAAGAAAAGGTTTCAGTAAACATGACTGAACATTCAATTTTCATGGAACTTACTGAGAGCTTTCGAAGTAACATGATCACAAACTACAGTACTTCAAAATCTATGATTTTTAACAAGCAGCTCTAAGACAAAAATCAAACCCACAGAAGAGATGCTCAGTGTGAAATTGCTGCCCATGTGGGCACCAACATGAGAGTGTAATAAAACTTTAATATCACTGATATCATTATTAAATGATGTGTTACAATAAAAAAGGCCAATATTATTCATATACATACTATAATAAAGCCAAAATGGTTTCTTAAATATCATTAAACCGACAAACATCTCAAATTATAATTTGCTTCACTAAAACACTATTTCTGTGAAAAGGACAGACACACGGTGAACTGAACATACTAAGTACAAACTAACACCCTCAACACATAGAGATCTTTGTAAAACCCTGCTACACACGATTGATCTCTGACAAAACACACGTAAAAGGTTTTGTTGTTGTTGTTGTTTTGGTTTTTTGATTTTTCAAGACAGGGTTTCTCTATGTAACAGTCCTGGCTGTTCTGGAACTCACTCTGTAGCCCAGGCTGGCCTCAAACTCACAGAGATCCACCTGCTTCTGCCTCCTGAGTGTTGGGATTAAAGGCATGTGCCACCACCGCCCAGCTTCTTTAAAAAAAAAAAGAGGTAGGGGTTTTTAATTTATTTTATGTGCATTGGTGTTTTTGCCTGCATGTATATGTGAGGGTGTCAGATTTTGGAGTTACAGACAGTTGTGAACTGCCACATGGGTGCTAGGAATTGAACCCAGGTCTTCTGAATGAGCAGCTGGTGCTCTTAACCCCTGAGCCATCTCTCCAGCCCACCCCCTTTTCTTGAATACACTGAAAAACTTAAAACACTCAAGTTTACCTGAAATGGTAAGGAAGCTATATAATCCTTCCCGTCTACGCTGTGCATGTTCATACATGAGCTCTGTAATATACATATGCATTTCTCTACTTCATGGCTCTCTGAAAGCGTACAAGATTTATGGGTTATTTTCCTGCCAAACAGTTCAATCCAAACAGCAAAAGTTCATTAATGCATAATGCAAAACTTTTAATTTAAATCACTATGACTAAGAGTTGCTTATAAATATATCACACAGTGAGATAAATATTTGGAAATATGGGAAATAAGGTTTCATAAAGACACTTACTGTGGATCTTTTCAGACTTATCCTGTGATATAATGAAGTCACACCACAATGCCTAAAACCGAAACAAAATGCTTGTCTAAGAAAATTACATCTAAATAATCATCTACCAGCTAATGACATCAGTAACAATGATATTTACATAATACATTTCCTCAGCTCAATATAGATGTACTTTTATACATGCATGCACTCATACAGTCATACTTACATACCATGGAAACAAACAAGAGTAACAAAAAATAAGATTAGAATACTTAATGCCATATATTCTAAGATGACTTATGATAATTAAATCTTAAGAAAAAGGAAAATAAAACAGTAAGACTCAGTTGACACAAGTCTTGCAATTAATGCCCAAACATCAGGTCAGCCTGTGTAAACCCTGCATCCTATAATAGCAAGAACTGAGAGTTTAAAAGTGACTCAGTACTCTATGCTCATATTTTAAAAATGTTTAGAAAACATCTTTCTCTATTAATTCACTAAATTGAACACTTAAAAATGGTTTAAAACATAAAAACATAAAACATGTAGTCTGCCACAATACTAAAATAATAATAAAATGCTACTAAATAATTTTAATTAAAAAAATTAATTTAAATTAAATGCTACTAAATAAATCTAACTTAATAAAGATGTTCTCTTTTTGTTTGTTTGCTTCTGAGATAGGGTCTCACTATGTAGCCCTGCTTAGCCTGGAACTCACTATGTAGACCAGGTTGATCTGCCTCCCAAGTACTAAGATTGAAAATAATACTTTAATATCATTAACAGTAAATCCTTCTTTTAACTTTTCCAACTCCCCAACCCCCAAAAAAGAAAAAAAATCTTTTACCTAGTTTCTAGAACCAGAATTCAAACAAAGTTCATTTAGAAAGTTTTAAAAATATTGCATTTGGCCTAGTACTGGCTGCCCATACCTGTAAACACAGCACTAGAGAGGCGGAGGAAGGGGGATTGCTCATTTGAGCACAGCCTGAGCGCTACACAGTAAAACCCTGTTCAAGAAAGAAAGGAATCTGAGGATGTCATTTTAGTGCCTACCATTCAGTGCTTTTCCTCCCTGATTCACTTTTTTAAAGAGACCAGAATGTAAACATTTCCAAATTCTGGATTCATCTAATTACTAATTTCCTATTTTTTTCTTTTAAGCTTTTTATATGGAAATTTTCAAATATATACACAAAGTACACAAAATGTATCCCCATTCCCATCCACCAACTTTCATAATTATCAGCCATCAGCCATTCTTTTTTTTTATTTTTTGAAACAAGGTTTCTCTACAGAGCCCTGGCTATCCTGGAAATTACTATGTAGCCCAGGCTGGTCTTAAACTCACAGAGATCTGCCAGCCTCTTCCTCCTGAGTGCTGTGATTAGGGATGTACACCATCATACCCAACCTTTGTTCTTTTTCATTAGTAGTACACTTATTATTGATTTTGTGTGCACCACAGCACACCTGTAGCAGTCATAGGACAACCTGCAAGAGTCAGTGCTCTCTTTCTACCAAGTGGGTCCTGTAGATTCAACTCAGATTGTTGGAATTAGTAGAAAGTACCTTTTTCAGTCTAGCAACCTTTCTGGCCACAGCTACTGCCAAGTAACCTCCAACCCATTCTTCATCTCATGCTATTAGTAATTCTGCATCTCATGTTACTTTGTAATTTCATTCCCCTAGGCCTCAAGAACAAACTGGAAGCTAGTTCTAAATAAACACACATTAAATATTTCTCAAAAGAAAATATAGTAGACATTTTTCTGTACTACAGCTAGTTGGAAGCACATACATATCCTTTACCCCACTGTAAGTTGCCCTGAACTCAATCACTTGGCTGAGCCAGACACCAAAAACAATCTCAAAGAAGAGTTGTATTTGTTTACTTACATTTTACTGACACAGTATTATCCTTTTCTGCAATGGGGTTAACAACCACTATATCTTGCCTGAACCAATTAGCACACTAGAAGCTACAAATTGATTTCTATTTCTAGCATTTATTTTACATTTATGGGTTGATATTCTTCAAAAAGTTAAAAGATAAATTGCCTATCTTCTTAAAATAGTAAGGGCTTAATTTCTTCTATTAATTTTTGGAAACTGGTTCTAACGACCACTACAATAGTAGCAAATTAGGCTGAATTTCCTTTCACTATAAATCCAGTAACTTTAATGTACTCAACATCTGCAAATGAATTATAAAATCATGTACTTTAAAGTCTTTTCTACTTTTTTTTTTGGTTTTTCGAGACAGGGTTTCTCTGTGTAGTTTTGGTGCCTGTCCTGCTGGAACTAGCTCTGTAGTCTGTAGACCAGGCTGTCCTCAAACTCACAGAGATCCGCCTGCCTCTGCCTCC
>LOJH01000453.1:51296-65904 GCA_001685095.1 Ellobius talpinus | reverse complement strand
GTGAGAGAGAGAGAGAGAGAGAGAGAGAGAATGATAGAGGAGAGAGAGATACATGTTTGCCCATGCATGCACCTATAGAGACCAGAGGTCAGTCAACGTTAGGTGTCATCTCCTGTAACTTATCTTTGGAGATAGCATCTCTCATTGAACCCGGGACTCACACCAGTTCAAGCTCCCATGATCTGCCAGTAACCACCCTCCCTCAGTCATATGGTAACAGGTAACCTCCACCACTTCCAGCTTTTTGCATGGTTATTGGGGATCCAGATGTGGTCCTCATATTTGCATGCAAGCACCTGCTGAGCCATATCTGTGGTCCCCTACTATGTTTCTTTTCTAATTGGTGTACAGCAAGATATCTTTATTGGCTGTGACCAATGTACACTGGCATTCTTGTAGGTGGTGACTCGGTTTTTCTCTTGCTTGAGATGCAATTTCTGTAGCTGTTTTCTAAAACCTGCAAAAGGAACAGAAACAGAAGCGTCGGTGCCTAGTGGGTTTGGACTCCCAACATACCTCTTTCCTGATCCTTTACCAATGGATACAATCTTTGGATCAATTTTATAATGTTTAGTAATCCTACGATAGCCTTGAATCCCATTTGAATGTATCCCTGTGTTTGTGTGTATGTGTTCTTGTGAAGTAGGAGGTCATATGTCAGAGATGCAGAGGCCAGAAGACAACTTTAGATGTTGTAACTGAGGCACTGTCCCCTTATTTTAAGACAGTTCCCACTGGTTTGGAACACTCCAGGCTGGCTGGCCACTGAGCCTCAAGGATGGGTCTGTCTCTGCCTCTTGAGGTCTAGAACCGCAGCACACACCGCCCCACACCGCTTTTTACATGGCTGCTGGGTCTGGAACTCAGCTCCTCAGGCTTGTGTGACAAGCACAGTACTGACTGAGCTGTGACCTCCCCAGTCTCCCACCCCCAACACAACCTATGTCAGTAACTTCTCTAGAACAGATCTAAGGAAAATTAGATTTCAAGTCAATTAAGAAAACTGTAGGCATGTGTAAGAGGGAAATTGGGCCGGAACACAGCAAACAGAAACACTGACCTGCTCAGATTTCAGTAGCTGAAAGTCTGAGGTTTCATGAAGCTGAGAATTAGGCAATTTTCTCCCTTCTACTCCCAATCCTATGTCAGTTTTGGCGTGTGAAAAAGTTGCTACCTGTTACATGAATCAGCTTTTGCCACCTTGAGGTTCCCTATATACCCAGACACAGATTGAGCCAAGGGCCTCTCAAGGTGAGGAAGTTATCACTTAGGACTCCACCCTGGTCATGAGCCTGTTGAGGACCCCAGGCCTTCATACAGTTCTCTTTAAATCTTATGTTCTGTGTGTTTGTGTGTGCATACACATGTGGATGCCAAAGGACAACCTTAGGTGTCATGCCTCAGGATGCCACCCACCTTGTTTTTCTGACTGACCTGAATTCACCAAGTAAGCTAGACTGGTTGACTGGAAATCCCAGGGATCCCCTGTCTCCTCCTCCCCAGGGTTAGAATTATGAGTACACACCACCACCTCCGGCACTTTCATATGGAGTAAGGGAATCAAACTCAGATCTTTGTACTTGCAAAGCAATGCTTTATTGACTGAGCCATCCCTCCAACCCCATGGTTGTGTGGTCTGATCCCTACTCGCTCTTCATGTGTTTTTACCTCTATCTTTTCAGGTTTTGGGTGGCAGGATGCTCCTCCAAAGTACATGCTAATTAAAGTTTTTTGAAAAACAGATTTTATTTTCCCATTTACCTATTGGGGAAGTAATTACATCCATGTACAAGTTCTAAGCAAAGTAAATCTGGATATCTTCTGGGTGTTTAGACACTAAACTGCCCTTCTCAGAATATGAACAGCATCATATAGAGACCAGCATCTTGTTCTTGGAACCCAGTGACTTTCAAAGGCATGAAAAGGTGTTGCAGGGTGAAGGATACAGTTTAACATAAAAACAAAGGACCAGTAACAAGGATTCTCTAACACATGTGGTTTATGTGTCAGGCATGTGGCACAGGAGCATAAAGATACATAGTCATCACCCCTACATGGAAGATGGAATCACATCAGCAGTGTGTATTGTAACATTGGCTAGCTCTTACCACAATGCTGATCTACAGAGGAGTGGAGGGAGAGCAAAGTTGCTCCTGGGTAAAATATGATTCTGAAATTTTCCAGCACCTGTGTCAGGAGATGAGTGGGTGATGGTGATCCCAAAGGATGGAAGGACTTGTGGATATACCAGTGCATTTACATATGTTTATAGTATTCATATGTATGCAAGTTTGTGTGTATGCATCCATATTTATCTGGGTACTTGTGTATGGGAGCACACATGTATGTGTATTTATTTGTGTACAAGTACATGTGCAGACATATGCATGTTCATATGGAAGCCATAGGTAACCTGAGATGTCATTCCAGGACCCTGTCCATCTTAGGTTTTGAGACAGAGCCTCTCACTGGCCTGGAACTCACCTATTAGGCTAGACTGGCTGGCCAGTGAGCCTCAGAGATCCACCTGTCTCTACCCCTCTCCACTGGCCTCCATGCCCAGCTCCTTTTACATGGGTTCTGGGGATCAAACTCAGATCCTCGTGTTTGTGCGTGAATTACTTTGCTGACTGAGACATCTCATAAGCCCAAGGGAAAAACCTGCTAGAGAGAGTAAGATATGTGAACCAGAACCTTGAGACTATCTTAGGGGGCTCAGAATTCTGCCCATTGCTCTCTGCAAATGGCTAGTTAAATAATATGCCTGATACCTATCTGCATGCTACTGACCTTCTGTCAAGATGTTGCTGAACAGTCTTAATTTTATCTGCAAATCCTGGATCACTGGTGTCCATATTGCTTTTCAGATTGATCTTTGAACTCTGTGATCCTTGCCCCCTGATGCTTCTGGATGCTACCTGGTTGAGCCAATTGATAGTCTCAGCTTGTCTGACAAAAGAAAATTTTCTCTTTTCCCCACTTCCATAGAGGACACTTCAGCTTCCAGCTGCCTTTCAATTTTAGCAAGGAGAAGATTATAATTGTTATATTATTATCATTATCATCATCATTATCATCATCATTATTATTGGATATGTGTGGGTATACATATGTCACTTGATATATGTATGTGGTTGCAAGTACCACAGCATGCATGCGGCTTTAAGAAGACAGTTTTGCAGAGTGGGTTTTCTCTTTCCACTTTGACATGGGTTCTGGGTATAAACTCCAGTCATCAGCTTCATATGGCAATGGGTTAAAACGATTGCATCATACCCTGACCCTAGGAGCTTGCATTTTCCTGGAAGCTAAGGTCTTTATCTTCAGCTGCCCATAAATTGAACAAGACTCAAATACCAGAACTCTAAAAGATGGGCAGGTGTCTCTGACCCTGAGAAGCCAATCCCTTGCTCCCATGCAATCCCACAGCACTGTTTCCCCTGCCGGCCCCACCTACTTTTCAAAAACCTTGCTTCCATGGGGAGAAAAATAGGAGAGACTTCCTTCTCCTTCTGCTGCCTGGGGAAAAAGAGAGACTATGGCGTCAAGGGGTGAAGAGAGGGTTAGTTATCAATCTTAACTCCCAGACTTAATAAATCAAGAGCATGTCTAGGTGGTGATGTCTTCAGCTGTAGCTCCTTTTCATTTAGGTAATTTATGCAGGAGCCAGGAGTTCTGCCTGCACCCCTCCCCCCCAAAGAAACCGTTCTTTTTCACTTACTTGGTGAAAGACTTTGGTGTCTCCGTCAAGGTCCCTCCAAGCATTATGCCCTGTGGGTCTCGTGGAATGGGGTCACTGGACCCATGCAGAGAACACAACTGCTCATCCACAGATGAACATATCGACACTCTCACAAATATTATGCCTCTCCACATTTTTTTTTCTGGCTGGAGGCAGGAGAAAGAGACCTTCTCCTTATTTATCTTGAGCATTTGATAGGACACCTTTGAGAAGGTCACCGTCTGCTACGGCAAAATAATCACGGGATTTCTAGACAAGATGGCAAGAGAAAAAAAAATGATTCATTATTTCAAGAACTATTTTTGCCTTCAGTCTCTGAAATGGATGGAGGCTTCTAACAATGTGTGAACAAGAGAGCAAGGCTTAACTTATTACATGAAAGGTTGCGCTTAAAAGGGAAAAGAATTTCAAACGTTGCATATTTAGCTCCACTGTAGTATAACAAGGGTCAAGGCAGACCATGGGGTACCCCCATGGGCCTCGGGATAATAATGTACATCTCCCTAAACAGGAAGAAACTCACTGTGCTCCCTTTCACCTCATCTGCCTGCACAAAGGAGAAAGTCTCCAGGCTCCATTCAAGCTGTAGCAATTCCTCTGGCCTCTTGGGCATGTGGGGCTAGATGGTCTGTCTTACAGGATCACCCCCATCCCCACAGTACCACCACCTGTGCCACATACACCCGTACATCTCAGTCTCTTCCTGATGCTGTGGTGAGATACTCTGACCAAAGCAACTTAAAGGAGAAAGGGTTCACCTGGGCTCAGAGTCTATCATGATGGGGGAAGGAAGGCAGGTAGAGCTCTGAACAGCTGCGCATGCTTTCTGCAGTTGGAAGGCGGCCACCAATGAAGACATGCTAGTGCCCAGCTTTTCTCTAATTATGCAGTCCCACTCCTGCCCAAGGCATGATACCACTAACCACTAACCACAGTCTTCCCATCTCAGTTAGCACAATCAGGATAAGCCCCCCCCATAGGCATGCCCAGAGGCCCATCTCTCAGGCAACTCCACGTTCTGTCAGGTTCATAACTAATGGGAACATCAGACCATAAATTCAACACTGTTCATTTTGCTGGGATTAGGAGTGTATCGCTGCTTAACAGCTATGTATATCATCACAAAACAGATCAGAAGTTAGTCTACAGGGCTGGAGACATGACTCAGCAGTTCCAAGCACCTACTGCTCTTGTGCAGGACCTGAGTTTGGTCCTATCATCCATGTCAGACATCTCAGAACCAGCTGTAACTCCAGCTGCAGGGAGCCTGACACCTTCCAGCCTCCGGGTGTACCTGAACTCACAGGTGTACATACCCCCCACATAATTAAAAATAACTAAAGGAATTTGGGTGGTGATGGCGGCGTGCAGCTTTAATCCCAGCACTCGGGAGGTAAAGACAGGAGGATCTGTGTGAATTCAAGGCCAACCTGGTCTACAAAGTGGGTTCCAAGACAGCCAAGATGGTTACACAGAGAAACCCTATCTCAAAAAAATAAAATAAATAAATAATAAAATAGTCTACCATGTAAGAAATACAGTGTATTTGGTACCAAGACATGTATTATGTGGTGTGATTTTTTTTATAATAAATTTGGTTTGGCCTAAGTGCAAGGCAGCTTGCCCGATAATGATACAGAATTTAAAAATGAAAACAGGAGAGGCTGGGAGATCAATATGACCTTGACTACTTACAAGCCAAATAACTTATGGAAATAATGTGAAGACCCCTGTGAACTCTTTGGCCTGACAGGAGGGTTTTAAATAATATTTTAAGAAAACCAAGAGCAAACATCCCTTGGACCTTCTTTTCAGATTAGATCTGAAATGAAAAACCCAGAGTAACACAATTAACTATTGATTTTGTTGATCCATCTTTAATTCTCAGAGCAATTGAGTTGTGTTTACACAGTCATGCGGGGCAGACATACCTCACTGGGAGCAAGGCGCCTTTTGATTTTACATTAATTTAAAAATTAAATTGTTCTGTGCACGAGAGACAAAAATAAAGTTTATTTTTTATTTTCACGGGTGGTTGACTTACAGATCATAAAGTATTATTAAGCCAGCTAAGATGGTTTCTGAAGAGGCTGCCTTTGAGAATACAGCAGTTGATTGGCTGGGTGAATAGTCAGTGCTCCCTCTTCACCCATAAGTTTCCTTTCCCATGCTCTCCGGGACCCCTGTGCTATGGTTTGAATGTGAAATGTCCCCCACAGGCATGTGCCCTAAGCACATGGTCCCCAGCTAGTTCTTCTGTTTAAGACAATTTCTAAACATTTAGGGGATAGAGACTTGCTGGAGAAAAGTGGGTATCTGGAGGCAGATCTTGAGATGTCATGGCCCATCTACTTCCACAGTGCAGATGCGATGGGACCGGCCTTATACTCCTGCCATCTTCCCCACCATAGTGAACTATATCTCTTCTTAAACTATAAACCAAAATAAGTTCTTCTTCCCTTACACTACTTCTTGTCAAGTATTTGGTCAAAGCAGTAAGAAAAGTAACTGATGTGCCATAGTCAAGCACAGTCAGCAAATAAAGCATTCCTTCATTTTAGCTTGCGTACTATTCTGGGTGGCATGAGGAACTCTCTTACTGTCCCAGTCTGCTCTGGATGCAAACTGTTCCTCTACTCAGCATAGCCACACTGTAGACACTACCCACTCTTTACTTACTGAGCCACCACCCCATCCAAAATATCCATAGTGTATACATTACCTATCGTCTGATTCTTTAGCCACCTCAGTTATCAGATCAACTGTCACATCGTCAGAGTGCGATGTTCAGTTACAGCTTGCTTAGCAGTCATTCTGTGAAACAATTCTCATGTCATTTTCACCTACTCTCATCACCTAGACACTGTACCAACTCACATTATCTCAAGAGCAGGAGTACAATGCAATACGATATTTTATGAGAGACTACATACACATAAAATATTATTGTAAATATTCTTTGTTATTAATTTCTCACTGCACCTAATTTGTTAACTAAAATTTAATCACATGGATTATACAAATAATAATAGTATGTATAAAGTTCAGTACTATATGTAATTTTGGGCCCCCACTGGGAGGTTTAACACATATCTCCTGCAGATTAGAAGAGACTGCTGTACCTCAGATGTGGGGAGGTGGAAACATGCATCCACATTGCCGCCTAGTGCTTGAATTTTGGTGTTAAGATAGGAGTAACGTAATCTCCCTACAGTTTAATTTCTAAAATTGACACGCTAGTAATGTTTGTAGGTGTTCACTGTCAGCCTTGCTGTTGCCTCTAAGAATATCATCGGTGTGACATTATACCTTGAAGCACACACACAACAGACACATCACCAACTCTCCTCTGCCTGAAGAGTCTAGGACTCTGGACTTGAACAAATTGCCCCGAGACTGGCTCAAACTAGGCAGATCATTTTCTGATGGGTGCCTTTAGGGAAGGGGGAAAGCTATGGTGTGCCCAATCTGCCATGTGTCTGCACTTTTCGATAACATTTTGTATTGGCTTTTGTGTCTGGATTTTCAGACTCTAATAGCAGCTGGTGGTTTCTGAATCTTCAGAACAATTTCCACCAGGGAGTTTTCTCCTTAGAAGAGAGATCGATAAATTAGTGTCACTTCTGAGTTGCCCCAGCTCTCAGGATTCAATATGTCAAATGATTTTATGCAAAGGAAAAGCCAACCAGGCCCTGAACTGAAACATCCACCACATTAGCAGGTGAACAGCTTATCCAAGAGTAAAGCCACCCCGTCAGCTCTCCAAAAATCAGTGCTCCTGCATGCAGGCTATGCTGTAGCCCCACTCAGCTCCAGAGCTGTGGTAAGATGACTGAGAGACTGGAGGCTGAGACGCATTGTGTATCCCTCCCTGTTCTATTGGAATGAACCCTGCTTGTCTGGTCATTTCTAGGGAGCCATGTGAAGCCCAGGATAGGTAAGACCTATACCCAATATACAGAACTGGACGTTTACTTAAAAATTATAAGACTTAGCTTTTAGACACACAAATACACACACATACACACACATATACATACATATATGGAATGTGATTACACAGTTCTTAAGTATGAATGTCATAGATGATGACCTTGAGTTGCAATACCAAGTTCTTGTGGGATTCAGACTAGCATGATGGCTCACTCAGTGACATGTTGCTTCTTAAATATGAATTTAGATTCCCTGTCCAAAAATGGTGGAGAGCAACTGAGGAAGAGTCAACAATATCCTCTCGCTTCCACACACACATGCATACACATGTATCTGTAAGCATATGTGCACATATTCACTGAAACACATAATACACATGGTTAGATAACAGAACATTGCCCTGGGCTTTGATACTCACTGGATGTCCTGCTAATACACACATAACACTTGGGTATACTTTCATGATCTCAACCCCTTTAATGAATGACATTGATGTTTTCTCATGAAAGGAGAATTTCCAGCTTAATAAAATGAAAGTCCTAGTGTAATTTTTTTTAAAATATATTGACCTGAATCAAGAAAAAAAGTCTTTTACTTTTCTTGTAAGAACAGTCAGAACCCTGTCACTCCAAAGTTAAACCATAGGTGTGTGGAGATGAGAAGACATGGGTGTTCTTTTTCTTCATGCTGCATTGCCTTTGGCAAAGTCTACAGGCCCTCTGTGTTTCAAAGGTACGTTTCTAAGCCGGACAGACCTTGGCTACACAGCTGTATAACTGTATTTTAAGGTACAGGGTGATTCAAAAGGGCTGTCAGAGAGAAATAGCCTAAATAGTCTTTCAAATCAAGCAAGTAGCATGTATCTGGCAAGTAGCCAGAGGTTTGTGCTGGGACTCATCCTCTGTTGCTTTTCTCTCTTTGTTATTAAGGCAGGGTATCTCAGTCCAACCTGTAGCTTATATGTCTATATGTGTATGTATATGTGTGTATACATGTGTTTGCATATATGTATGGGTGTATAACTATACATATGTGTGTTTGCATGTATGTATATAAATGTATTTGCATGTATATGTGTACATGTATGAATGTATGATTGTATGCATATATGTTTATGTATGTATGTGTTTTATATGTGTGATATGTTTGTGGTTTTTGCATGTGTATATATATATGTGTGTGTTTGTATGCATGTATATGTGTGTATAAATGCATTATAATTGTGCCTGTGAATTAAAGAAGGTCCTGATATTCACACTCTCATCACCTGACACAAGAACTGACCAGTCTGGAAGTTTCTAGCTCAGTGTTTGCTCCATTTACTTTCTTGAATGTTTTTTAGTTGCCATTCTGTGCAGAAAGGAACGTGACAACACAGAGAAGCATGTTCCATTAGTTAAACCTCTTATACAAGTTGCTCTCAGTGGCCTGGCTTGCTTACCTAAGCACAAGTCTCCATAAAATAATGCCCATTTTTTTACTTTTGAGAAAATTGGCCAATTCTGATGAAATCTCCTGCGTTAAAAATCGTATTGTACTCTTTTTTATGTGTGTGTTGTATGTTCATATTCACACAACACATATGTGTGAATATATGTACATTTTGAGTGTGGAGGCCAGAGGTTTGTGCTGGGAATCACCCTCTGTTGCTTTTCTATCTTTGTTATTGAGGCAGGGTATCTCAGTTCAACCTGAGGCTTGTGATGAGGCCAATCTTGCTAGCCAGCTTTCTCTAGGCTGGAATTGCAAGTTAGGCCTACAATCCTATGGCTTCTCATGAGCCAAACAAATGTGTTCGCTTGCTTACACAGCAGGTGCTTTACCCACTGAGCCATCTCCTCAGTCTCAAACTATGTTTTAAATTCTACTTATGGATGCATCTAGTACCAGGAGTTGGGGTGGGAGAAGGAATGTTTTCAAATGGACATTTCAGGTGATATCCCCCAAATCAATTTTAGGAGTAGCGACTATGCTTCCATGATTATTCCAGTTTTACCCATCAGTATATCTTCCCTTTTCCCAAGTGCCCTTCTCTGATTTAACAAAGTTGCAATATTCTTTTTATTATATTTTACTAGTGAAGGCTGCATTTTGCCTAGTTGAGAACATATCCCATTCTGGTTAGTTTTTTTGTCAACTTGACACAAACTAGAGACACCTGGGAAGAAAGAACCTCAACTGAGAAAATGCCTCCAACATGTTGGCCTATGGACATGTCTGTAAAGCCTGTGGGGGATTGTTTTATTGCTGACTGATGTGGGAGCACCCTGCCCACTGTGCTTGGTTCTACCCCTGAACAGATGACAATGGGATGGACAAGTATGAAAGCTGGGCAAGCCTTGGAGAACAAGCCAATAAGTAACTTTCCTCCCTGGCTCTTGCCCTGACTTTCCTCAATGATGACCTATAATCAGAACACATAGACTGTTACAAGGAGAGGTGGGCCCTTTGTTTGTTCTGCCTGCCTGGCTAGTTTACACCTGAAATAACCACACAGAAACTGTATTCATTAAAACATTGCTTGGCCCATTAGCTCTAGTTTCTTGTTGGCTAATTCTTACATCTTAATTTAACCCATTTCGATTAATTTGTATATCGCCACATGACTGTGGCTTACCAGCAAGATTCTAACCAGCGTCCGTCTCAGGCAGGAGATCCATGGCATCTCTCACTCTGCTCTTCTTCCTCCCAGAATTCAGTTCTCTCTTCTCCACCTACCTAAGTTCTGCCCTATCAGGCCAAAGCAGTTTCTTTATTCNTTACCAGCAAGATTCTAACCAGCGTCCGTCTCAGGCAGGAGATCCATGGCATCTCTCACTCTGCTCTTCTTCCTCCCAGAATTCAGTTCTCTCTTCTCCACCTACCTAAGTTCTGCCCTATCAGGCCAAAGCAGTTTCTTTATTCATTAACCAATGAAAGCAACACACAAACAGAAAGACCTCCTATACCAGTAGACCAAATAAACCCTTTACTTCCCAAGTTTGTTTGGGTCATGGTATTTCAGAGCAATGGAGAACAAGCTGGAACACCATCTCTACACAATGCCTTCCCCTCAGACTTTTTCTCTTGCCTGTAAACGGTTCTGTGGTGTTTGTCTCTTATGTGCATCCTTCCCTTTCCACAAGATGCACACAATCCGAAGCTTCTTACTGATCTTCTCTCCCTCTTTCTTTTTTTTTTTGCAACTTCATTTTCCCCCATCCTGGATTCAAGATTTCCTACAAAGGTCATTGGAAACCATTGATCACAGCTGAAGACAGCAATGGAGTTAATTCAGTCATAAAAGCACATCTCAGCTGGCAATTACTCTTTCACCTAGCAAAGCCAGTTTGCCCGGGAGATGCTAAAAAAATTTTTACAAGACCCCAGTAATGAAGCAGAGCACCCCAAAATACTGACTCACAGATCCCTGCCTGGGGTTGAATGGAGAGACTGGTTCTCTGTCATAACGGGTCGTATTAAATTTTCAGGAGAGCAAGTGAAATCATGTGTCCAGTTGAGTTAATAGGAGGACTGCAGTGCCAGGAGAGGGCAATTATCTGTGCTAGAGTCTGACCAGGTTAATGGGGTTAACGCCACAACTCTTGAGGAGAGCATGGAGGGCTCTCTAGTGCCCACCAAAGGTCTTGTGGTCTGTTTTTATGTCTCAGTCAGAAGGTAGCTCCATCAGGAATACAGCACAAGAGGCATTATAGAACAGATTAACTAGTAGAGTGGAGAAATGGCTGCATCGCTACCCTTGAGATAGATCTGCCCCCAGTAAATGCCACTTAAAATGGACTTGAAGTTATACACAACCTTCTACTAAAAGACCTAGATTAAAATGTCTCCCCCTAACCACCAGTATGAGAGGATGACAAAACTCTACACAGAGTCTCACTTCCAAGTATCCAAGGGGGGAGAAAAATCACACCTTCAGCTACAAGCCTGTCTGTCCGTCCTGTTGTTTGAATGTGAAATGTCCCCATAGGCTCCGGTGTTCGAACCCTTGATCCCTGGCTGGTAGCACTGTTTGGAAAGGTTGTTGAACCTTTAAGAGGTTCTTTTGCAAGAGGAAGTGGATCACTGGGAGCAGCCTTGAGGTTTTATAGCCCAGGGACACTTCCTGTGTGCTCTTGGCTTTCTGACTGCAGAGGCAATACAGACAGATGCTTTCTGTTCCTGCCCTCATTCTTTCCTTGCCATTATAGACTGTATCCTCTCAAACTGTGAGTTAAAATAAACCATTAAATTGCTTCTTGTTATATATTTCATCCTAGCAACAGAAAGGAGAAATAATACAAAACCAAGGTCCTGGCTTAGGTGGCCTCCTTCATTTGACTTACCTGCTTCCAAATGGAAGCTTGCTTCTCTTCCGTATCTGCTCAGTCACTTCCTTCCCATGTCTACACCCAGAGAGGCTTCTCTGCCCAACCCATTTCACCATATTTTCTGAATTTTCTTCATCTTCTTGGCCCCAGTGTGCGTGTGACTATTTTGGTGAAAGTCTACACTGAAGAGCCAGGCATGGTGATCCATATCTATAATGGCAGTACCTGGGAAGCTGAAGCATGATAACGGCAAGTTTGAAACCACCCTGGATTACAGAGTGAAATCAAGGGCCACATAGTGAGTTCAGAACAAAGCCCTAGTAGTGGAGGGGCACCATGGTGACATAACCTCCTAAGACTGGGTTTATTCTTCCAGATGAAGAGAGCTGAGTGTGACCCTTCCAGCCTGTTGCATCTGGCTCCTCATGCACTTCTCATCAGGGAAGGGAAGAGTGGCTCATTTCATTAGCAACTTCAGGAAATGTGGAATTATCTTTTTGGACACTGTGAAAATGTGTCTTTGCCAAGGCACCTTCTGATTGGTTTAATAAACAGCTGAATGACCAATAGCTAGGCAGGAAGAGATTAGGCAGGACTTCCAGGCAGAGGGAAAAGGAGAGGAGATGAATCTAGGCCCAGGAGAGAGGTCAGAGGACACTGAGAGGAAACAGGAGGTGCAGGATGGAAGAGAGGGAAAAAGCAACAAGACAAAACATAGATTAATATAAATGGGTTTAATTAAGTTGTAAGAGTTAGTGGGACAAGCCTAAGCTGAGCTTTCATAATTAATAAGTCTCCATGTTGTTTGTTGTGAGCTGGCAGCCCAAAGAAGAATCTATCTACAAGAAAAAAAGGCTCTGGTAATGCACAGGCACCTCTGGATCTCTCTTCATCTCTCTCAGGTTGGGTTATGTATGATATGAGGCTATAATATGGTTTACTCCCTATCTCAGAGATGCCAGCCATGATGCCTCATTCCACTCTATGTGTGTACGTGTATACAGATGTGTTTACATGCACACATGTTTGTGGAATCCAGAGGTCAACCTCAAGTTTCTTCCTCACTTGCTATCTGCCTTAATTTTTCAGACATGGTCTTTTTACTAAGCCTAGAACCCTCTGACTGTGCTAGGCTGCCTGGCTAGTGGGCTACAGGGATTCTTCTGCCACCTCCTTTCCTGTGCTGGGTTGCAGGCATGTGCCACCATAGCTAGCTTTTCTCAGTGTCATCTGGAGATGGAACTCGAGTACTTATGCTTGCCTGGTAAGCTCACTACTTCTTACTACCAGTGTAAGAGAGCTCACTTTTTACAGATTGGAAGCTTTCTTGGTAAGAAAGTTGGTATTGGAGTCACCTGTCAGCCTTTCAGTTTTCTTTTCCAGGTCCCTGAGAACTAAGATGGGGAGGAAGAATGTTGAGGTTGTTTATCGAGCTAGTAATAGATGCATGCAGAACACCCAATTAAGGCTTCAGAGCTTTGTAGAGTAGGAAAATTTGAAAGGAACTTGAATGTGGAGAACCATAGCTACTTTGCACGCTGTCAGCAATCATGAACTAGTGATGTGGGAGTCCCCTCTGTCTGCTATGATTACCATTAATGAATAAAGAAACTGCTTTGGACCTATAGCAAGGCAAAACTTAGGTAGGCAGGGGAAGCTAGGCTGAATGCTGGGAGAAAGAAGGGCAGAGTCAGAGAGAAGCCCTGGAGCCATTGGAGAAAGAAATTTGCTGGTAGGCCACGACCTCATCATGATGCACAAATTATTGAAATGGGTTAAATTAAGATGTAAGAGTTAGCCAACAGGAAATTAGAGCTAATGGGCCAAGCAGTGTTTTAATTAATGTGGTTTCTGTATGGTTATTTTGGTTCTGGGTGGCTGGGATGAACAAGCAGCCTCCTCCAACAAACTAGGTTCCAGATACCTGCTATAATATATACTGATGTATTCTGTATTCTGACTGCTTTTTCTCCACTCCTGACTCTCTGGCAGATTAACCATGCATATTTGGACTAGTATTTAGACCTCTCTGACTATATTTTCCAATTTGTGTAAGGGGATTGATAATTGAGCTCTCTCATGGGATTGCTTTAAGGATGAAATGAGATAATTTATGCAATAAAGTCACACAGTACTTGACATACAGTAAAAAATAGTTTGGAAGTTTGGCTATTTGCCTACCATGTGTTTTCCTGGGAAGACTGGCAGTGAGTCTCTATAGCAATAGAGAACTAAGAGACTCGGAATGTTAATTAAGACCCTGCTTGCACTAATTTGGGCCAAGGACTCTGATGCTGAGTTAGTGCTCATCTGAGAAAGGAGGCTCAGTTTGAATTCCCCCAGCAGCTTTGAATAGCTTTCTGACATTTTACAGTAGGCCTGAGAGCCAATATCTTTAAGATAAAATCGATAATGAAAATGTATTTGAAATGATGAAATAGTAGCCTTAATCATAGAATGATAATTCACTTTGCTGTATCATACGTTTACTCTATGACTGTAGGCAGGAGTTTCTAGCTATAGAATTCAACAGGCATCTCTTAGAAGTGGACACCAGCATGCACAGATAGATGTAGATGATAGATAGATAGATAGATAGATAGATAGATAGATAGATAGATAG
>LOJH01000453.1:38826-51237 GCA_001685095.1 Ellobius talpinus | reverse complement strand
AGATAGATAGATAGATAGATAGATAGATAGATAGATAGATAGATACATTGATAGGCATAGGTATATAGCTATAAATATATCCCTTTTACTGGTTTAATCCCATGAATTTTTTGGTCTCTCCTCAAATATCCTCATATTTTTTGAAAGAACTTGTCTCTCCTCCTAGCTGATCCTTCCTAACATTAACAATATTGCTCTAGGCAAAGTTTCTTTCATGAGTATCAATAACGGTGAAAACATATGCTATGTGTTTCTATATAAAAACAAAACAAAACAAAATGACAAGTAAATTTCCAGGTCAACTTTCACCTGAATCTTAAATCTCTGCAAATCACAGGTCGCATAAGTATCCCGTATAAGGCACAATTGACTCTGGCCTTCCTGGCCTTCTCTGTTGATATTAGAGCTCTATGAGAACCTAGTGGGGAACCCATTCAGAAATAAAGAACTTTCATCCCACCTACTGTGCTGGTAGTTCTGGGAGTCTGATTGGGTCACTGAGAATGTCTTTGGCACACCTCTTTCTGTGTCTCCAGCTTTACAGCAAGTCTGTCCACTACAGAGTCTGCTAGACCAAGAGATGGACTTCCATGGCATATATGGAATTGAAGTGGACTACAGAACAGTGTACGGAGACAAAAGGGGCCTGTTACATGGCAGCACGCTAGAATACTCTCCTACTTCTTTACTATATCTTAATTCTACTTACCCTTCAAAATATGACCAAGAGCACTCTCTCTTATGGAGTACCCTCTGTGAATCATAACCATAAGATTATTTATGCAGAGTTAGCCATACAGTAAATTGGTTTGATTGATTACTGTTTGGCAAGGCATTACATTAGTTGCAGTGTGACTCTCAAGAGATTTTTGGCACCTACCTCACAGTTCCTTGCTAGCATTATCACTCAGAAGTCTATGTTTGCACAGAAGACAAGAAAATACTCTATGAATGTGCAAAGATGCTCATTTCTAACCTGAAAACATGTCCTCCTGTTGCCTGTTTAGCTTTACTTTTGTTGCCAAGTGCAACAAAAAGACCCAGCATGAATGTCACTCATACAACTGTTGCCACCTATAGGAGACAAATTTAATACAGTAATTTTATTTTAATTCTGGTGAAATACAACACATGTGAAGGAATGGGATGTTTTATGGCACTAACAAAATTCTTGTTGAACCCTGATCTGTTCTGGGCTCATCATTATTGTTCTGTAATTCTTATTTTTATTTGCATTATATTAGTGTGTGTGTGTGTGTGTGTGTATTTATATGTACACATAAATACAGTTTCCAGGGAGGCCAGGAGAGGATATCAGATCCCCAGGAGCTGGAGTTCTAGGCTGTCGTAAGCAACCTGGCATAGGTGCTGGAACTGAACTCTGGTCCTCTGCAAGAGCAGTATTTGCTCTTAATCATTAAACCCTTTCTCCCGTCCTATAATTCTTATTGTAGGCGTTGCTCTTAAAGACACAACTGGCTGATATTTGTTAAGTGCTTTTTATAAGGTGAAGGTTAAGAGCCTGGGCTCTGCAGACACATTGCCATGCTCCCATAGCACAACAGCAGGGCCTTAAATGAGTTCCTAAGCTTCCTCAAGCCTCGTGGCTATAAATAGAGATACTAATGGCGGCCTCCACATATTCTCTGCAATTGGAGAACCAGGCACATTGCTGTAATCTTACCACTCTAGAAGCTGAGTGAGTTGAATTGCAGCAAGTTTGAGGTCAGCTTGGGCTACATAGTGAGTTCCAGGCCCGACTAGGTTACACTTTGAGATCTTGCCTCAAATAAATAACAAATAGAACTATAGAAATAATGCCGTGGGTAAGGTGTTTGCTATGCCAGCTTGAGGATGTGTGTTCAAATCCCCAAAGCCTGTTGAAAGCCAGACAGGGTAGAGCATGTCTGTAATGCCAGCTGAGATAGGGCAGTCCTCAGAAGCTTGCAAGCCAGCAACCCTGGTGTATGAAGCAGTGAGCAACAAAGAGACCTTGTCTCCAGAAAGGCAGAAAGCAAGGACTGGCACCCAAGGTAGGCCTCTGACTTTATACGCCTGAACTCACACACACAATCATATATACATACATACACATGCGTCATATATACAAAAGGATTATAAAATGAATAAACAATAAACAAGGAAAGGCAAAAAGCAATACTTGGAAGGTGAACCAGATAATCCCTCAGTGTCCTTAGCATCTACCCCAGTCAACATGAGTTGTCATCACTGTGGTTAGTGTGTGACAGTCACATTGTTTTGTTCCCATCTGCCAAGTAGATCATTAACTCATTACCATTTGACCTAGATCCCTCCCTCTGTTTAAATTTAAAGTCAGCGTGGCTTCAAGCAGTTAGAAATAAATGACATCTGACAAGATAGTAACCAGCCTGCTTCCCCATGTTCCTGAGAGGAGGCAAGGAGACGTCACAATCTCAAAAGCAATTGGAGAGTCTGGAAGGAAGCTGAGAAAATGTGGACAAGCTAGTATCTGGCTAAGCCTTATAGATGAAATGGGTAACAAGGAGAGGAACAGCTAGATGCTAGGTGGGAGACTCTCCTAGGGAGACAGACCACATATGTGTCTACTCATCCTAGGTAGGGACAGACCGAAGTGATGATTGCACTGAAGTCTAACTTGGTGAACTTGAGTTTTCCTTGGGATTACTAACAGGAATGTGGGTGAGGGGTTGCTTATAGGAGCAGGGGTGATCAAGGCAGCTATATCACCCCAAAGTCCATCCCAATACTTGTGACTGCTTGCTAAAACTGCAGTCCTGGAACTCTGCACATTTTACAGGCCTTGAAGATCTCGGGGAGCTCCTCTCAGCAGGCTGGCTGGTCATATTTCTCCATTCAGTAGCCGTTTACTGCTTCTGTAAATCTGAGGAGGGCCCTAGTGAATTTTCTAGTTACTAATATTCCTTCGCACGGGGAGACATAAAGCAGTATCTGTCTCTCCTCAAGATCCCAAGGACAAGAGACAAATGGACAAACTGGAAGAGGATGCCAGAGTTTGCTCTGGGAAAGAAGTGAGTTTATTGGACTTCTTCACAGGGCATAGGGAAGGTTTACTGACAGGAGTGTGGGCACTCCTCCAAGACCCAGCCACATCTGGAAAGCCTTGCGAAGCAGAGATGAAGGCTTTGCTATAGCCACCTCATTCTAGTGTCCCCCTGCTTCTGTAGACTCTAGCTCTTCCCCTAACCCACTTGCAGAGTTGTCTGGTGATAGGAAACAGCTGGGTACTTAGACAAGTATGTCCGGGCCCTACTTCTGCGTCTAGGAGCAAGGAGCCCCTGTAAATCATCAGCACATCCAGCTGATCTTTAGCAAGGAGGCCACAGTTGAACTCTCCAAGATGGTTGGCTCAGCTGATGGTTTTTAGCTTTCTCAGGCATGTTTCATTTGCTTGCTCTTGAGTTTCCTGAAGCTCCTCATCCCTGGAGGGACTGTTTTCATTTGGAGGAAACATCTATATAACAGTAGGAATGTAGTGATATTTCATTTGTATTTTACTAAAGCTTGCCTGAAGATCAGAGAGTAAACCAGCCCCACCAGTCAGCCTTACAGACCAGGCAGTGGCGACACACACTTTTAATCCCAGTAGCCACACTAGTTTGCCACAGAAACTGGGAAATGCATGCCTTTAACCCCAGCCCTAGAGAGGAATATGTGATGAAAGGAGACAGGTCTCAGCTCAGTCTCATTCTGAGATTCCTGGACACAGGATCATCATTTCGGACTGAAGCAGAGGTAAGAGCCAGTGGCTGGCTGTTTTGCTTTGCTGACCTTCAGGTTGAACCCCAATTCCTGTCTCTGAGTTTTTATTATTCATTCTACACAGTAGGGCATTTTTAAAAGTGTGTAACAGGAGGAAAATCATGGATTCCAATGACAGCAAATTAGATGAAGCCTAAGAAGTCAAAGGAATGATTGATTATAAGAGCATTGAATGATTTCAAGGAGAATATGAACTAAATTGAATAAATTCAAAGAGAATAAACCAGCACGGTTAAATGAGGATGTGAACAGGGGACATGAAAAAGAAGATCCAGTAAAGTGAAATGCTAAAAACTTCAAATTAAAATTCTGGAAGTGAGAAGCTCAATTAAACTAAAAACTCAGTGGTAAGCTTTACAAATAGAAATAATCAGATGGAAGATGGGGCTTGGGGACAAGGTAGATGAATTGGAAATTTCAGTCAATAATAAAGATAAAATAATAATGTTAATAACCTCAAATTTCCAATCAACAGATAAGGACTAGTAATTAGGACTAAAACAGAATCCATGTATTTGTTACCTTCAATAAACACACCTCACTGGCAAAAATCAATACAGACTTAGATAAAAGGATAGAAAAAGGCATCCTAAGCAATGAAACTAGAAAAAGGCAGGTGTAGCCACATTACTATTTGACTAATTACTTAATTAGCAGGGATTAAGAATATCACTTCATATTGTTAAAATATGATTAAAAGAATAAAATAATCCTAATCATATACACACCAAACATTGACATGCCCATTTCATAAAATAAGCAGTAGAAAAGATAGATCGAGGGGCTAGAGAGATGACTTGGTGGCTAAGGATTCTTGCTGCTGAGTTCAATTCCTGACACACATATTGAGTGTCTCACAACTGTCTGTACCTTCAGCTCTAGGGGATCAGACACCTTCTTCTGGCCTCCCTGGGTACCAGCACACAAGCACATGCATGCATACACACAAAATAATTAAAATATATCTTAAATAATAAGTAAATGCTACTGACCTCAACATGTAGTTGTAAATAAGGAAAAAACTAAACTTTCTTATAAAATCTGGACTAAGACAAAGGCGCCCTCTCTTGTCTACACTTATTCAATACAATGCTTGAAGGCTGTAGCTGAAACAGTAACACAAGACAAGGAAATAAAAGGACATGAATGGGAAAAGAAGATATAAAATTATTCTACTTGCAAATGATTTGATCCTGCTATACAAGAGACGCTACAGGTTTCAGCAGAAATAAGACTGAAGGACAGAATGGAAATAGTCAGAGAGGGGAGAAAAAGGAGGGTGGGGGTGGCCATGGTCAGAGGAAAAGGTACATCCACGTGAAAACATCTTCACTGTAAACCCATCACTGTGTGCCTTGAATATGCACCAATAAAACATAGAATAGAACGATAGATAAATAGGAAGGTACACAGTACGATGCCTGATCCATAAGCTCAGATAAAGCAGATACTGCACACTGATGTGCATCTGGAGGTCTTGTTTGTTTTTGCCACTGTTCTTTTTAATTGTTTTCTTATGAGCAAGTGATTAAAAGTCATGGTACTTTTTTAATTACTTCAAGTAGTACTTAGATTTTTTACCTTCTAAATAAAAACTTCTGGACCTGTGTTTCTGATGTTAGACACAGCCCATGGTCCTAAACCACTGTCTTCACTCTATCCTGGAGCTCCCTGTGTGAGGCCAGGTGAGGAGTGGCCTTTGTCACCTGCACCAAAGGTGTGCAGCTAAGAAACAATGTGAACTCACATTTCATCCACTCCACAATGAGAAGACATGGTTTCCTTATAACTGACTTTCTCTCCTTAACCAGTATGACCAGAGTCAGACAGACAGACAGACAGTTGATAGACACACAATTTAGGTAGATTCTAGAGATAGATGATAGATAGACGCATGCATACATACATACATAGATAGCTTGTTTCTTCTTTCCACTCTGTTATTTTTGCTTGTGAGTCTAGCCTTTAATGACTGAGCCATCTCTCCAGCTCCCACTCTTTTTATTGTAAAGCTTTTATATTCGTATTGTCTTAGTCAGAGTTACTACTGCTGTGATAAAACACCAGGATCAAATCCAGTTGGTGAGGAAAGGGTTTACAGCTTACGCTTCCATATTGCTGTTCTTCATTGAAGGAAGCCATGAACTCACACGGGGCTGGAAGCTAGAGGCGGGAGTTGATGCAGAGGCCGTGAAGGACTGCTGCTTACTGGCTTGCTCCTCGTGACTTGAAAAGCCTGCTTTCTTACAGATCCCAAGACCACCAACCCAGGGACGGCACCACCCACAATGGATTGGGACCTCCAGCATCAATTACTAATTAAGAAAATGTCTTCAGGCTTGCCTACAGCTTGATCTCATGGAGGCATTTTCTTAATTGAGTCTTCCCTCCTCTCTGGTGGCTTTAGCTTGTGTCAAATTGACATAAAACTAGCCAGTACATGTATATATTGCATATTGAGCATGTGTCAGAATCACACTGTGAGCTTGCTTAGAACAGATGGCACAGCCCCAGATTCCCGATCAAGTGGATCTGGGTGAACACCATGAAATTGCATTTCCAACAGGCTCCTTGGTATTCCAGTGGTTGCTGCTAGTCTGGAACATGAACTCCGAGAACCACTGTCATGGACAGATAGTGTGTGTGTGTGTGTGTGTGTGTGTGTGTGCGCGCACGCGTGCGCGCAGTATGTCTGTATGTGATGTGTGCTGTGTATGTGTGGTATGTCTGTATGTGGTGTGTGTGTGCCATGTGCATGTGTGCAGCATATGTGTCATGCATGTGGGTTGTGTGATATATGTGGTGTATATGTGTGTGGTGAGTGTGTGTGGTGTGGTGTATATATGGTATATGTGGTGTGGTGTTTATGTGTGTGTATGGCATGTGCGGTGTGTGAAATGTGTATGTGGTATAGTGTGTGGTATGTGTGTGTGAGGTGTGTATAGGTGTGGTATGATGTGTATGTAGTGTGTGTATGTGTGTGTGGTGTGTATAGGTGTGGTGAGGTG
This sequence comes from Ellobius talpinus, assembly GCA_001685095.1. Lineage (NCBI taxonomy): Eukaryota > Metazoa > Chordata > Mammalia > Rodentia > Cricetidae > Ellobius > Ellobius talpinus. The sequence goes on along the minus strand of LOJH01000453.1, from coordinate 44,446 downwards.
TGTATGTGATGTGGTGTGTGTGTGTGTGGTGTGGTGTGTAGAATGTGTATGTGTGTGATGTGTATGTGGTGTGTGTATGTGTGTGTGATGTGTATAGGTGTGGTGAGGTGTGTATGTGGTGGGTGCGTGTGGTGTGGTATGTATGTATGTGTGTGGTGTGTGGAATGTGTATGTGTGTGATGTGTGTGTGGTGTGGTGTGGTATGTATGTATGTATGTGTGTGGTGTGTGGAATGTGGATGTGTGTGATGTGTATGTTGTGGTGTGGTGTGGTGTGTATATGTGTGTGTTGTGTGGAATGTGTATGTGTGTGATGTGTATGTGTGTGGTGTGGTGTGTATGTGGTGTGGTATATATATGTGTATGGCATGTATGTATATGTGTGCATGCGCACACATCAGTGTGTTGTCCTAATGAGTTTCCTTAGGGTTATTCACAGACGGGTGATCACGTGTTCACAGCAGCACTTACCAATGACTGTGCCACTGAAAAGGATGCACATGAAGCAGGGCTATGTGGCTAGAGCTGTGAGGTGCTGTGTTTCTAGATTTTCCTCAGTGCATGTATAATGTCCACCTGCCACCACTCACACCTGAAGAGAGATGGACGGTCATGGCACTCACAGTCAGGGGGGTGGTCTAGCTGACACAGATGCTCAGATTGTCTCCCTCTAGGGCCTCTGATTAACCCACTTCACCATGTAGCCTTAGCATCCAAACCTTCCAACTGCCCAGCACTAGCTTTCCTGGTAAAGGACCACATAGACCAGGTAGATAGAGGCGAGGAAAATGCTTGTGGTTCTTGAGAAAGAGCAAAGATCACATCCTGGTGATGAGGAACTGTGCTGCAGGCTCCTTATCCACCTAAACGGAAATGCATACTCACATTTGGTGATGGAGGCAAACATCCACTCTCCAAGCCATTTCCTTCTCACCACCCATTGTTAATATCGTGCCATGTCATTTAGGGGGCAGGGATCAAAGGCTTAAAACTTGGCAGAACATGAAAAAGCACTTGCTTGAGTTCTTCCTGAATATGGAATCATTATCTGTGGATCAGCCCCTCACCATGGTTTCCAGGCAACCATTTAAGATTGAAAACCTGTTCTACAAATAATACTTCAGCACACTGAGTAATTAAATAAGCACTAATTAAAGGCAGATGCCCACATCTTCCCATGAAATGACCCCGCCTCTCCATTACAGAGAAACCCCAAGCACTGGCCCTCGGAACACTAAAGACATCCACTTACATCTCTTTTCTTTTTCTGTTGGGCACTTAGCATTTAGAGTCTACAGGTCTTGACTGAATTTGTCGGCTTCCATCAGTTTCCTCATGGCATTTGTAAGTCTAGTATAATTGTATGGGGCGTAGGCTGGACAGTAGAAAGAAATGCATGTATTTGAAATGGTTTGGCAAATCATTGAAATGGAAGATTTGGTTAACAAATTTTTTTAAAAAATCATATTTGTGTCCCTTTTTTAATGTAAGGGGATAGGTCCAACCAACAGAAAGAATAAAAGCCCCACACTCAACCAACCTGACATAAGAATCCTCTCTCTGCCGTGCAGGGAAGCCACATTCAAGTGACCATTAGGCTAAACCTTGTTTCTGATCTTGTGTTCCTAGAAAAGTGAGTTTTGTTAGCAGTATTGTGTGTTTCCAAATAGCTATAGAAAAGGGTTTTGACTCCTTGCTAGTGACTAAAGTTTGAGTTGATGAGCATACTAAGTATCGTGTGTGTGTTCCTGTGTGTGTTCCTGTGTGTACAGGTACACCTTTGTTCGTGCATGTAAAGGCCAGAAGACAACCTAGAGAGTTGTTCTTCTGGCACTGTCCTTGTTTGTGTTGCTTTTGATTTGGGGTACTTTTTTCTCTAAATGCAAGTTCTTACTGGCCTGGGACTCACCTTTCTCTGCTTCCACTTAGATTACTAGTGTGTGCCCCCACATCCATTTCTTTTAGGTTGGTTCTGAGGATCAAACACAGGTCCTTAAGCTTGCAAGGAAGTAATACACTGAGTTGGCCATCTCCCCAGCCCAGGACACCATGATTGGACTATCACACATCCTATACAAGTGTGAAAAAATATACTGTGTGCTAGATATAAGTAAGATTATTATATATCAACTAAAATTCAATAAAACTTGTAAAGTAATATATGGGCCAAAAAGCTAAAGCAAAATGAAATCTTTACCTTGTAGCCTTGTAAAGGCTAATAGAATCTGTTAAGTGTCTCTGTCCAAGTGGAGGATTAACAGGCGGTAGTTCTTGCTATCATATATTAAACTCCCCATTGCAGCTTTCCCTTGTGGTTGGTGGGATTCTTGCCTCAAAGTAGAAAAGTTGATGGGAAGTGCTTTAGAGACTGAACCATTTTCACTCTTCTGGTTGCCTCTGATGTCCCTGCCTCCCTTTGTCCTCACCCCGCCCTGAACACACTCATGCTTACAGGGAACCTACAATGATCGCCTAGTATAACTGCAGTATTTTATGAAGTCCTTGGGGCTATTAAGAACATCTCGTAAACACCTGGGAATAGGTATGGCTAGAATCTTCTGGAAGGGGAGGGTCACTAAACCATAGACCTGTTTCTTGGTTTTTATGCCTCCAGCCATTCTGGAATCTTCAGTCAATGACTCGGCATGCTCCTTCAAATATCTTAGGTGCCTACAAGGGACAAAATTCAAAAATGACAATATTCTTAACAAGCTTAATATGTTCTTAAATTTTATGGCAATTTAAGAGATTTTATGCCTCCCCCCCGAATGACTGTAACTTCTGGCTGAAACTCAATCTGTATCCCTTTTAGGAAAAGTGCAAGGAATATTTATTAAGAAAACAGAGGGCTTTGAACCTTTGATAAAGAAAAATACGACACTTTACCTGAGCAAATTTCAAATGGATCCATTTAAAATGAATTAAGTGGCACTTAACTGGTTTGCAAATTGAGATCTATTTATCTCAGTAAAATGATTAAAGTCTTGATTTATCCCTAAAATTAGCTTTATTATTGCATTTAATTACACTGAAAGATTGTTAAGGACTTGTAGGTTCCCTCTATTCCTTTAAACTGTACTTTATTCAGACAATAATTGAATATCAGATAGGATAAATTGATTTTTTCCAAAGAATTATGTTTCTAATATTTTCCTCCTTTTTATTGCAGGAGCTGAAACAAGTTGAAGAAACAAAAGAAGATCCTGAGAATAGATTATCTGAAATTTCCCTGGAGTCGTTCAATAAATTTAACAGCAATACTGTGATTTTATTAGAACCAGAGAAGTCTCCAAGCAAGGTTAAAGGACAAAAGGAAGAGAAAGGCGAAAAGATAGATGCGTCATCGAGTAACTCGGCAAGGCCTGGCGTGGACAATGTGGAGTCTCTGAGTGACTCTCTGTATGACAGCTTCTCTTCTTGCGCAAGTCAGGCTTCCCATGATGCCTAGGGGAGCATCCATCAGTGATCCCTGGGCTTGGTGCACTAGGAAAACAGCCAAGGAGCGGGATGTGGGGAGCACTAACTCCAGAGGAGATGATAGCAGCCAACGCACCAGAGTTTACTCCCCTAGTGGACTGATAGAGATCGCCGCTACTTACTGTGTTTCCTGAGGATTAAAAGCAAAATATGATAGAAAATTCTCAACGTTTGCACTTTTTTTGAGTATTTGTATAAAAGCTGTAAATTTGAGGGAAAGAAAAATTATATTTGAAGGTGGAGAAAGATAGCAATAAAAAGTGTTGGCGCCATGCTCTTGAAATGTTGTATTAAGTTTTAGAAGTTGATAATATATTTTAAAAAAAAAAACTCCAACTAAGGATTTTGTGAAGTTAATCACCCCGGTCTTCAAATTATTTGCATATACACTGTGTTGATCTAAACGTGGGGCCTGCAGAAAAGCCAGAGGATTGAGGTCATCACTGTCCCTGAAAGTCTCATTTCGATTGAAAATCTGAATGGTGGTCCAATTTCCAAATCGTCCCTGGAAAGACTTAAGTAGCGATGACATGGATGGCATCTGCAGTGCTTCTGCGAATGCAGAACGGAGCGAATCTCAGCAGGCTTCACCCCAGCCTCTGCATCCTCTCCGCTGTAGTTCTCTACAACTCTGACTGTTGGTTGATGTTTTTTATCTCCCTGCTTTTTTTTTTATTAAAATCTGGGTACTCTATTTGTCATATTCACTTTATAAAAAAATGAATGGTTGGTGCTATGAACATTTCTTACTTTTTAATATCCTTTTCTATTAAAGACTGTTCATACGTGAGGATAAATTCTATTTTAAAGGTTATGTGTATTTTTTCTAGACGTGAACTATTTATAATTCCTTCTGTACAGAAGCCTGCAGCCCAGGCAGAGTAGAGCTATGTTTAGGATTTGTGCGGTTGCCTTAGCACACTTGTGTCTTTATAGAGTATTGTATGACCAGTGTTATTTTATGTGTGCAATTTGTTGTTATTTGAATTTCGTTACGTTAAATTCAAATTGTGTAAAGCATCTTTGTCTTTCAGACCTTAAAAATCCTTTAGTTTCATTTTATTTCTGAATAAAAGTCCTCTCCCACCCTCTAAGAGCAGAAAAGAACTTTATTCAAGAAGCGATTGGTTCAATGATTATCTTAATCGCGTCCCGAGCTTGCTCTGTGGATAGGTTCCCTGTAGGAGTAAATAAACCGGCCCTTTTGCTCCTGTAATAGCAATTCGAACAATTGTTAAGATCCACACTGAAGACAAGCAAGTAATGGTCACAGCATCTCTGTCTCCCCAAGGAGTTAACCAGCTAGAAATGCAAGGAAGGGGGTGGGGGTGGGGAGAATGAGCCCGAGGCAGCTATGGACCCGATCTCTGCAGAGAAATTACAAGAAAGTAATTTATGCCCCTTCCAGACCTGCTATGCTAGCAGGGTAGGGAAGTAAATGACCAGAGCCCAGCCTGAGAGCACTTCCCCTTGGGAGGCACTACAGAAGAAAGGTGATGCTTAGCCACGGGTTTCCACTGAGGCTCCCAAATCGGGGGTGGGGGTGGAAACGCGCGGGGTTGGGGGCGGGGGCACCAAGAGCTTCGGTCGCCAGCTCTTTGCAGAGCACAGCCTTCTGCAAAGCTCCGCCAGGAAGGAAAAATAGCACCGTGGTGTCCCAGGAATATGCAAGGTGGGTCGCTTGGAATTGTCAGAAAGGAGAGTGACATAGGAGGGAGGCAGCGGATGACCAAATCCTAGGCGTGAAGAGCCCTATAAGGAGTGTATAATCATAGCTGTTGGCTTCGGTGAGTAAAAGAACAACGCACAGATCCCGGTGTCCACGCCTCAGGATAGCTTTTTTTTTTTTCTGGGATAGGTGACCAGGGCTGTATCAATGCATCCTCCAGCGGTGAGAGGATAGTCTGGCCAAGTGAGCCACCTGCGGTAAGGTCACGATTGTAACTCCCAGGCATTCTGCCAGAAGACCAGGGTGACCTGCGATGTGGGTTTTTCCCAAGAAGAAGCGCAGTTGCACCTGACACCCCAGGGAACTAGCGACCCTGCAACTTTTCCAAGTGCTCGGAAATGCCCCTTCATCCTATCCCAGTCATCCAGTGTGTGTGTGTGTGTGTGTGTGTGTGTGTGTGTGTGTGTGTGTGTGT
>LOJH01000453.1:2306-19042 GCA_001685095.1 Ellobius talpinus | reverse complement strand
CCAGCCTGGTCTACAAGAGCTAGTTCCAGGACAGGTTCCAAAGCTACGGAGAAATGCTGTCTCAGAAAAAAAAAAAGAAAAGTGTAATCTGACCCTTTTGTAGTGAACTAACAGACCCCAGTTACATTGGCTCACATCTGTTTTGCTGTTGTAGCTGTTTTAACAGTCTGATTTTTGAGCGGTCTTTACAGCCCCTTCACATCATCCCAGTTCCACCTGGCTAGACAGAGGTGGGCCAATGCAATCAGTATGAAGGCGCAGGCAGAGGTACCTTTTCTCAAATAGCTTGTTAGCATTCTCATTTTCTTCCCGACATCTGCAGCTCAGATGGAGGGGATTTCTTTGGCCTCTCAGTTATTCACAACCAGGCTAAAATAGAAGTACTTAAGAGCTGGAATACAGAATTGTCCAAGAACCAACACATCTCCAGGCCGTTTCTCTTTATTCAGAATAACCAGAGCCCATCATGACAGTGATGAGGTTCAAGTGCAGACAGGCTTTTTCTTCCAGGGTTGTTCCTATTATGATGCAGAGGATGTCAAAAATCCTTACATGGTGTTTTTTAAGGAGCGAGAAAAAAAATCCATGCTTGGGAATAGATTGAAGATCTTTGTTCTTGCAGTTGCTTCCAAGGCTCAGTGAAAACACATATAGTTCATTCCAATTACCCGTCGCCACACATTTTTCTTGAAGGAGTTGTTCCTGGTCCTGCATAGAATATTTATTGTGATATAATCATAACTATGGTGTTGTAAGTGTTGGTTATTTTTCAAGTAGAGAAAGATTAGTCTCACCCTCAGACAGGCGTTCACAGACAGGCACTTTAGCACAGAAGTTGGACTTTAAATTAAATTGCAAAGGGAATGAAAAGGCACAGACGACCTAAGGACTCCGCTTAGGCATTTCCCATCATTGCACCAGCGGAGAGAGAGGAGACAAAGGCAGCTACTGGGAAAAGAGAAATGTCTGCTGGTCTGTATGTGGAGAGAACAAAAGTTTTTTGGTTTTTTTTCTTTTGGCCTCTCTTAATTCTCCCTCTCCCTCCCCCTGTCCCTTGCTCCTTCCCTCTCTCTTGCCCCACCCTGTGTGTGTGTATTTGCACATGTGCACCCCAGTGAGTGTGCATGTAGAAGCTCTGTCTTGGGTATCATTCCTCAGGTTCCAGCCACCTTGGTTTCTGATGCTGAGGTTTCTTTCATCGACGCCAATCAGTTTGTCTAGGTTGGCTGTTTGGCAAGCCCCAGAGATCTACTTGTCTCTGCCTTCCTAGCACTGGGAATTTTCACCATGTGCCACCTGAACCAGCTTTTATACATGGGTACTGTGGCACTGAACTCAAGTCCTCATATGCTGCCTCCTGAATCAACTCCTCAGCCCAGAGAAGTAGCTTTTAAAAGCATGCTTGTAGCATGTGGTTTGTGATGGAACCATGTTCAGATCTTTCTGGATGATCCAAAGTCACATCTTTTGAGGTAGGGGGCTAAAGAACCTTCAGTCCCAATATAGATGAAAGATGTTTGACATATCTAGCAAAAGCATCAATGAATGGTTGTGTTTCTGCATCCCTAAGTCCAGAGGCTATTTGGAATGGAAGATGAGTTTTGACGTTTGCCAACCTCCTAGAGAACTGAGGCTGCAGAACTCATTCTGGGGATGTGCATCCTGTGATGTAGTGGGATCTAAGGGGCTCTAAAGAATGTTCATTTGTCAGCCTCCTTCTCACCCAAGTTCAAAAGTAACTAAGAATTAAAAGGAGGAACAAGATGGTTGGAACCAAACACATCTCTTGTTTTAGAAGAACAGAGATGGAGGGAATAGATTTGGGGTGATAATTATATGTGCTTTCAAATTAGCCGGTTTCCCCAGTCACACAAGGGGAGTTTCTTGACAGAGGTACAGTGTAGATGACCTGTTTTCTGTGAGCGACCGACACCCAAGAAGGGAGGCCTATGGGAAGAGCAGCAGGTGCACAGTATGGTTTCCCAGGTATGTCAATGTTACATGCCACTCCATCTCTGCTGAAAAATGATGCTAAGAGTTACAGACACAGCGTTTCCTTCACCTGGAAGGCAATGTAGGGAGTGTGGGAGAAATGATCCCCCAAGTAGTATTGTAATATTCCCAGCACCACACATTCTAAGAGGCCCCAAAGCCATCTGAGGTCATAGTTTAGGGATGTGACTGTCACCTATGTGCTCTCTCTCTCTCTCTCGCTCTCTCTCTCTCTCCATTGTAGACAATGTAGAAGTATATTTGACATAGTCTCTCTCGCCCATGTCAGTGACTTTAAAAACAGCAAACTTTTCATTCTTCATTTGAGAAAACTGTAGACCTGGGGACAAAGCTGCATGAATAGGCCTATTTCTATGCAGCCTTTGCCAGGCTTCTGCTAATGTCAGTTACTGACATAATAGTTCAGTGGCTGTGGTGGCTGATTTGGGCTGTCAGCTTGACAGCATCTAGACTCATCTAGGAGACAAGTCTCTGGGCTCGCCCCTAGGGGAGTTTCTAAGCTGAGTTCCTTGAAGGGAGAAGACATACCCTAGATGTGGTTGACACTCGCCCATGGTTTGTGGTCCTGGTACAGACAACAGGGAGAAACCAACAGTCACCTCTCTTGGCTTTTGTCTCTGGGTGTGGTACAAGCAGCTGCCTCACGACTCTGCCACCTTGATTTCCCCACATGATAGACCGCATCCTCAAACTGTGTGCTCAAATAAATCCTTCCTTGAGTTGCCTTTGTAAACAATGAGCAAAGAAAATAATACAATGATCAAAACTAAGAAAGCCACGTTGACTCATTGATAAGAAGGGGACTAAGCTTCTCAGGTAGGATCCCCATTCACTTTTTTACTTTCTAGGGTCCCATGTTGCCTTTCTTTGCCATGTCTCCTTCCTCTTGTCTGATCTCTACAGCTCTTCCTCTTTCCTGTGTCTTTACTAATCTTGACGATCAGAAGAAGTGATCAGGTTACTGTTCACTGCCCAACATATAGGCTTTGTCTGTTGCCTAACCATGACTGGGATGATGTTTTGCAGTTTTGATAGAAATACTCAGAAGGAATGTTCCCTTCTGTGCCTCCTATCAAAGTGAGCATGCTGTCAATAAGTCTTATTATTAGTGACATTAACTTTGACTGTTTAATTCAGTTGCAGCCTGCTGGGGTTTCTGCACTGTGAGGGTTTTTTTTTTTTGTTTTCTACATGCAATTAATAAACAATTTGAGGGAAATCTTTTTCTTTAGATTTCATTTGTACTTTTATTTATGTATATATGTAGGTATCTCTCTGTGTGTGTATTTATGCTGCACACCTGCAAGCAGGTGCCCTTGGAGGCTAGAAGGGGTCAGATCCCTTAGAGCAAGAGTTACAGGTGGTTTGTGAGCTACCTAAACTCTGATCCACTGCAAGAACAGAAAGTGCTCTTGTCCGCTTAGCCATCTCTCTAGCCCCTGTGTGGGAGATCACCTGAAACTACACAAATATCCCATTTCTCTGCAAACTTGACTGAATAATCTTGATGTCAATTACTACTATGGTTCTCTAATCTTAATTTTTGGTTTCCTTGATCCTTCTATACCTCTCTGCATGTGTTTTGCATATGTGTGTCTGTGAAGTGTCCGCACATATTCATGTGAGTGTGTATGCACATGTGTATACATACGGGGAGGCCAGAGGTCAATGCTGGCTGTCTTTCTGGATCATTCTCCACCCTACTTTTTGAAACAGAGTCTCTCACTAAAACTGAAGCTCATCCATTAGTATAAACGGACTGGCCAGTAAGCTCCAGGATCCTCTTGTCTCTGTTTCATTAATTCTAGAATTACAGACACATTTTTTTTAACATGGGCATCCAAGCTCTCTTCCTGCTTGTGTGGCAAGCACTTTGCTGACTGAAGCCCCTCCTTCTGCATGTATTGACTGGAATTCTTCCTTGAGCTGAGTCCTGTCCTCCAAATATTTACATTTTCAATTATTTACTTATATTGAGACGGACTTGTGGGAATTTACCATCTACTGAGGCTATAATTGCAAACAAGTGCTGTTTACTTTCTTGTTCACATGGCCCCAGCTTCATGCCCTCACTGGAAGGTTGCTTCTTATGGCCTTTCAGCAGATCCCTCATGGCTTGCTACCCTGGAGTTTGAGCAGATCCTTGTTATGAAGGACAAGATATTCTAGGTTCGTGTTAAATTTTATCTCCCCCAGACCCATGGTGCTTCTCCTTGTGAACTGTTTCTATTTTAGTAAAAATAAGCAAATAACCCTCAAGACAAGGAAGCAGTTGCTTCTTGGGTAACTGGTGAAAGCACTCACTACCGAGACGATCCAAGTTTGAGCCTCAGGACACTCATGGTGGAAGGGTAGACCCAACTTCCACAAGTTGTCTTCTGACCTCCACTTGTGTTCTGTGGCATGTTTGTGTGCATACAGATACACACACACAAATAAATAAACATAAAAAATTAAAATACTATGTTCTCACTTTTCACTTCCTTTTATTAAATGTGAACATATTTGTCCCACACTCTGATGTCCTTTCTCCTCTTTTCTCTCCTCCACCCTCTAGTCTCCTTTATTCTCCTTGCCAGTTTCTTCTCTATTTCCTTGCCATCTGCATACATATGTGTATACATATGTAGATACATACATATACATATATATGACTTTATGCATTTGTAGTGACTATGGTGCACACATAAATGAGGCAAGAAATAAGACAATTCAATTAATATGATTATTTCCAGTTGTATCCATTTTTTTCTGCAAATGACATGACAACTTCATTCTTTCCTATGTCTGAACAAAATCCCACTATGTATTATAAACCTCATTTCTTTACCATTCCTCTGTTGTTGGACACCCACATTGGTTCCATAGCTTAGCTTTTGTAAACAGTGATAACAAATTGACAACAACTAAAGAGTAGGTGTGTTGACTTGGAGCCCTTCAGGTAAACCATCAGCAGAGGTCTAACTGGGTCATATATGAGATCTATTTTTCATTTTTTGAAGACTCTCCATGTTGATTTCCACAGAGGCTGGACTAGTTTAAACCCCTCCAGCAGAGAACAAGGGTTCCTGGTTGTCTGTATCCTCATCAGCATTCCTGAATGACTGTAATTCTTAGTGGGATAAGATGGAATTTTGATGTCATTTTTATCTTCATTTCTCTAATATTGAATATTTTTCTTATTTTTGTCATTTGTGTGTCATCTGTTCTTGTCCATTCCATTAGCCCACTTACTGAATAGCTTGTTTGATTTTTTAATGTAGTTTTTTAATTCTTTGTAAATTCAAGATATTAATGCTCTTGTCTAATAAGTCTTGTCTAATAATAACAATGACTTTCTCCAACTCTGCGGGTGTCTCTTTACTCAATTAACTATAGGTCACAGCCACCATCTGGTTGACAAACACTGCCATATAGCACTGAATATCAGATGCATTCTGACTTCATGTGTGTTTCAAATTATGAAGGGGGTACATTGAGGCTTTAAGAAATAAAGCATGTTATTCGTGAAAGCAACTGAGGGAAAATTCTAGTCCAACTTTGTTGGTCTCTTAACAAAATCCACTTTCTTTGTGCTGAGTAAGCAGTTTTCTCAGAATTAAGGTGAAACAAACATCTCTCCCTTTTCTCAGTTCCCTTCTGGAGACAGAGAGGTATAAGCTAAAGAGGATGTATCAAACCTTCTAGAAGCCCAGCACTTGATGAAAGAAATTCATGTAGGACCCTGTTCTTCTGGCTTATGGAGAAACTAGTTTATCTGTGGCTCCAAGCACTGTTAGGAATTTTTCTAGGTTATTTTCACTGATCAAAACTCTTAACAGACTCACCATGTACGAACACTTATTGTGCACTTATGAGGACCCAGGTTCTGTGAGAAACCAGAAACCATTCCAGCACCCACATAACAAAGCTGCATGTTGGTAGGCACACCTCTGATGCGACACAAGGCAGACACAGTAGGGTTACCGGGGCTTGTTGGTCCCCAGCATAGCTGAAAGGCATTGAAGACCAGATTCTGTGAGAAACCCTGCCTCAAATAGGGCGTAAAGTGGTAGAGAAGAACGCACTATGTCCTCCTTTGGCCCCTCTAAATGTGTATGAATATGCACACATCACACACACACAGACACAAACAATTTTAGCTCATTATCAAAACTTTCACTGCTTGCTTTGTGACCAACATTGTTGCCCATTGGCCTTGTCAGAAACAACAATGGATGGTTGGTCCTTTCAACATGTCAGGCCATAATGTATCAGAAGAAGAACAGATACAACTGAGACTGCTTTCTTAATAAGTGACTGCAGTAGCTACCTTCCTCACTGCTGTGACAGAATAGTGGATGAAAGCAGCCTACAGAAGAATAGCTTTATTGTAGCTCACAGTTCAAGGGTATAGTCAGTCCATCACTGTAGGAGTGGGAAGCAGCTGCTCACATTGCAGGCACAGCTGGGAAACCAAGAAAAGTGAACGCTGGTACTCAGCTTGCTTCCTCCTTTTTATTCAGCCCAGGAGTCCAGCCTATGGGATGGTGTTGCCAACAGTTACGGTGGGTCTTACCACCAAAATTAACCTAATGTAGATGGACATACCCAGAGGCGTGGCTCTTCATCTGCATCCTAGATCTTGTCAATTGGACAATATTAACTATCATAGTGACATAATAATTAAACTCCTAGATTATCTCTTGAGCAGTATAGAGTCATTTGAAAATGATGTCCCCTGAAAGAAAAGAAACCATTAATGTTCTTCTTCCTATTGTCAAGAATGATATTTTTAGGATGACTTAGAAAATCATAAATTCATTTTTAAAAAATCGTATCTGAAAAATTCCACTTATACCCAGAGGAGAAGATAGTTACCACATCAACTTTTATGATGTACTTTTAAAGACTTCCTGGCTTCTTGGAAGATGACATCAGAGCCTAACACTCTAGAGCCAGCACGGTTGGATGAGGATGGTTGGTCTGGGCGTTTGCTCTGTTGGTAGAGTGCTTACCAGGCATGCAGGGAGCCCTGAGTTTCTTCCCTAGCACCACATAGACAGCACATGGTGACAAAAGCCTGTAAGCCCAGATCTCAGAGGGTGGAGGCCGGAAAATTAGGAGTTCAGGGTTATCCTTGGCTACATAGCGAGTTTGAGGCTGGCACAGTGTACATGAGAGTCTGCCTCGGACTACGAGGTTGTCACAGGAAGCAAGGTGTGCTGGACCTGTTTTACAAGCTTTGTGCTGAAATGCTGTGGTTTCCGGTTCATGATGGAGATGCCAAAAGAAGGACCATGACAGGAGGTCAGACAAGGACACGACGGTGCATTGATGTAAAGCTTCCATTTGAGGATTCACTAAGGTTTCCTGCAGAATTTTGGCACTAAATAGAACAGTGGTAGCATGTGAGCTTACAGTCATCCTGCACACAGTAGAACAGCCTGCAGGGGTCCACTGTAACCTGGCCTGCCTTTTCCTGCTCAGCCTTCTGTAGCCCCCCCATTCCATCTCCTCTGGATTCTGAGCCAAAACAGGGTTTGAATTCATTCTGAAGAGCAGACTGTCTTGTTGAAATGGTTTAGAGGGAAAACATTTGAAAATATGTCCTGAAGATTCTACAGTCCTGTGAAACTAGCCAAGCCCTTTGACAGACTAGCACATGAGGACCCTAGTGAGACCTTTTGGATATTTATCCTGAAGCAAATGCCTCAGACTGTTGGCGGTGTTTCTCAGAAAGCTGGGGAAGAAAGGCTTGGTAGAAGCAATAGGTTAAAAGTTGATAGGAATTTGACAGACTGGAACAGATACATGTAGGCCACAGTTACCAGGCCAAATTCCACTCTGTCTGATGTGGATTATTTGTGTCCTTCCATCTACGGCAGTCACATCCACTCTTCCGTTATGGACAGAGTCTGTGTCCTTTAAATTCCCACGTCACAATCTGGGTCTTAAGCATGATGATGTCTAGAAAGGAGTCCTTGGCAAAGCAAACCATGAAGGTCATGAGAATGGCACACAGGTTTACTGGGATTAGTGCCCTGTGAAAGACACAGACACAGAGAAAAGACACATGAGAACACATGAGACACGTGAAAGCCTTAAAAAGGAAGTAATTCCTCGGTGTCTTGATCTTGAACTGCTAGCCACCACAGCTAGGACATAGATTTTTTTGTGTAAGCCACAGACTGTAATGTTTTGTAACGAGAGTCCAAGCAGCTGAATGCAGCCTGCTTGTTCAAATAAACTTCCGTTGCAAGACACCAAGCCCAGCCATTTACAAATTGTGTATGGCTGGCAGTTTCTGTGGTAGGATATCAGAAATGGGTAGCTGTGATAGAGTTTTCTTACTCCCTATGCCATCTCAGAAAAGTGCGCCAACTCCTGAAATAAGCAGGGTACATGTGAGTGAGCCCGTGAGACAGTAAAGGGTACATGTGAGTGAGCCCGTGAGACAGTAAAGGGGAGATGTGAGTGAGCCCGTGAGACAGTAAAGGGGCAAGGAGAAAAACAACACCACCTATTTCTGTTTTATTTCTATTACTGGGAAAAAAAAGAAAAAGCCCCGACAAAAAGCAGCTTAGGGAGAAAGGATTTATTTTAGCTCACAGTTACATGCTATGCTCCTTTCTGTGGAGGTGTCACAGTGACATGAGCTGGAGACAGCAGGTCACATCACAGCCACAGGCAAGCGCCAAGAGGGGCGAATGCGCACACGCTTTCTCACTTGTGCTCCTCAGCTCTGTTTTCCTCCACATTCACACTGTTCTGGAACCCCCTGCCTGAGGAGTGATGTCCCCAATGACATGCCACAAGGCAGCACAATCTGGATAATCCTTCATTAAGACTCTTTCCAGGTGATTCTGAGCTGTGTCACACTCATTATTAAAACTATCACATCATCTTAGAGGGCAATGGTCCAAATGAGCATTGACCTGGTCACCTGCATGGATGATCTGTTCTCCTGGCTGCCTCCTTTTGAGACAGATGAGGCAGATTAAACACATCTGCTCAGCAGTTGAAGTCTCTGAAGGGCAACAGGAGAGCCTGTGTGCCAATAGACCTACAGAGCAGGACAGTCACAACAATGGGGCAACAAAGAAAAGATGGTGATGGAGAAGACAGCCTGGGAAAAGTGAGGAAGAGGGAACTGTGTGGCCCTTGTTCCCGGGCTGAGGCTCCCCTGTGTGTCAGTCAGAAGCTTCTCCAATCCCTACCACAGAGCTCAATCAACCAGGCTGTGTGCATAATGAATTATCCAAAAGGCTTCTCTTTGGAAGAATTAAAAATTACATTTATAGTCTGTGCATGCTCTCCTCCTTCTCAAAGCGCTGATTTGACCACCTGTAAGGGATCAGCCTGGGTGGTTCTGGGATGTGCTTATTTAAAGAACAACAGGTGATTCCACCCTGCTATCTGCAAACCGCCACGCTCAGAGTTCCTTCTCCCACTGGAGTCTTGGCATTGCTCATACCTGGGGAGTGGGCGTGCCTTCTGGCCAACCTCTTAATAAAGCCCTTACAAGGGTGTCAACCCCACAGCCCAGAGACTCAGACAAGCACACAGCCATTTATTTTGCATGACATTTAATGGAATTTTTGTCATCTTCAGAGTTTACAGTGGAGAACTGTGCAATCAGGTTATCACATGGGAGAAGAAGGAAGAAAATACCATAAGGTTTTAAGTACCTTTACAGTTCTGTGATGGGTTACGTGCCTTGCTTTCTAGGGCTACCTGTGTCCTAAAGCTCCATGTTGCTGTGCTAAACCCACTAGTAAGGCTAGTGAAGCGTCTTTCAAGAAGGAAGGCCTAGGGCAGAGCGATAGCATCCACCCATGATCAGTTCCTTAAAGAAGTTCTTACATATCTACCTGCTTCTAGCCCCGTCAACTTGCGGCAGGCTTTGAGACCAACATGCCAGCCTGCGATCTGCAGTCCAACTCAGGGTAATGTGGAATCCCAGAGCTGAGACCACTTTGAGGCTGGCTTGCTTCCAGCTAGGCTGTTGAAAATGTTTTTTATTCTGTCCACTAAAGCTACAGTGACCCAGCTGTGCTAAGAGCTGGCCAAAAGAGCTGAACTCCAACAAAGAGAAAACATCATCTTTCTTCTTGCTCCTGTGTAATCAATAATTCAGCCTTGTAAAGCAAGCTCGATGCCTGGGAGAGGGCTTGCTGCGGAGGAGACAAAGGCCGTCCTCCACCTCTACCTCTGAAATTTCTTTCTCCTTCCTTCTGTACTATCCCCAGGTTTGCCTTTGGCCTCCCCGCATCTGAATGTATAAACTTATGCACATGCCAAGATGTGGCCCAGTCCAGTCCAGGAGGTGTGGGGAATGAGTGTTGAGAATAAGGGGAAAGAGGAGGAAAGAGTTTTAGATGTCAGGTGAGTCAATCAATGATTGTGGAAGTCAAGGTCCCCTCTGTGGTACATGCTAAGGGGTGTGGTTTACCTGCTTGTGTGCACCGAGGGCATGACCAGACCATTCCCGTAGACAAATGTGGATAGTAATAAAGCAGTGACAGCAAGCACCCACTTTGTGCCAACCACGGTAGTGTGTGTGTGTGTACATGTGTGTATGCACTCTCTCTCTCTCTCACACACACACACACACAGGTTGAAGATAAAAGACAGACTTTGTCTGACAGTTTGGTACCATTCCTGAAGTACCATCCACCATTTTTGGAGGCATGGTCTCTCACTGATGGGGAACTCACTAAGAAAGCTAGGCTGACTGGTCAGGGAGCTAACTCCCTGCTTCCAAGGCTCTACCTTTGTCTGCCTCCCCAACTTGCACTAAAGACCTGTGCTGCCATACTTGTCTTTATTTTTAACAAGGGGTCTGGGTATTGAACTCATGTCCTCAGACTTGCAAAGCAAGCCTATTACTGACAAGGCTATCTCTTTAACCACCTCCCATCACTGTTGAAGCTGGAGTTACAGGTGGCTGTGAGTCACATGGGTTCCATGTCTCTGGAAGAACAATAAGTTCATTGAGCCGCTTCTCCGGCCTGTCTCTTCATCTCCATATTCTTCCTTTTCGGCATAACTTCTGGGGCTGTTAATCTCTATAGTCATTCCCTGCACCCCCAGAACCAGCTGCCGTTGCTATAGTGGAATGAATCCCCCAAGAAGCAATGTCAATATTTGGCTACCCTCTCCTTCGCTCCCTTGCCAGGCCCCACCATGCACAGCTTAATATGGCAGATTAACAGGAATGACTTCCTCCAGGAAATCTATTTGCAGCAATTGTAAAGCCAGCATGCACAGCCACCCAACTAAATCCAAGAGTCCCCAGGAGGACAGCACCTCTCCAAAGACATAAAAAGGATTGTTTTAAAGGCATGCCATCTTGATTGATTTAGCAATAGTGGGTGGTGCATTCCACAAAGCTTCCGGGCTGGGAATCCAAGCTGTGAGAAGGTGCCAGAAAGTCATGGGGCACAACTGTGTCCCCGTGAGGTGGAGCGAAGGAGCAGGTCTGAGCTGGGGTTAACCAGCTCTTAATCAGTCACCCCAGCCTGCCAGCTCTGGCTAAGCTAATCTCTCTCACCAAGATTAGGGCTTTATAGCTCCGCCTGTGTCAGCCATGGTCTTCGGTGGAGTCTCAGCTGCTGAGACTGCACAGGCCTAGGAATGGAGTTCTGAAAGCACTTCATAGACAAGCACTCACCGTAGTGGGGTCAATATAGCACCCTTCTCTCTGCCTCCCATCCTCCTTTTCATTCATTTGTGTGTGTATTGTGTGCAGGTGTGTGTGTGTGTATCTGTGTATGAGTGTGAATGTGTGTGCAGGTGTGTGTATCTGTGTATGAGTGTGGATGTGTGTGCAGGTGTTGTGTGTATCTGTGTATGAGTGTGTATGTGTGTGTAGTATATGTGTCTGTGTGTAAGTATGTGTGTCCAGAGGTGTTTATTCAGGTGTGTGTGAGTGTCTATGTGTGTGTGTGAGAGAGAGAGAGAGAGAGAGTAGAGCATAGTTTCTTATTGACCTGTAACTTGGTGAGTAAGCTAGTAGATTGGACAGCCCATGAGCCCCAGAGATCGTCATGTTTCTGCCTCCCTGGTACTGGGATTATGAATGTGTGCCAGCCACCCTGCCAGCCACTTGGCTTCTTAAGGTGAGTTCTGATGATAGAACTCAGGTCTTATATTTCCATGACAAGAATTTGTCTACAGAGCTGTCTCCTCAGGCCCTCGTTTATCCATTTGACAAAGGCTTTTTAGTCAATGTGTGCTGGGCTCTGCTCTAATTATTGGGTCTTCCGTTCTGTCAGTAGGTTCATTGGTAAAATATGTAGTATGAGAAAAAAAGTCATGCAGTAGAGGGGCAACGAACACCTCTTGGCCATTCAAGTCTTTAGAACCTGTGTGTCTGCTGGTCTTACATGTGACTTTCTTCTCCCCTAGTGGGTAATAGGTAGCTGGGCCTCCCAGTCATCTGTGAACATGTAGAGAGGAGTTCACCTAGGGCAGACTGCAGCTCAGACTCAACCCACAATGCTGCTAAACTCATGCCAAATCATGCCACCCTTTGCCAGGTCTGAATGCTAATTCAAGGAAGCCCATCTGTGAGGCTGGGCTGTATGCTGTCTTCCATGGTAAGGACCAGTCTGCCACTCAGTTCCCTCTGTTACTATGGCATGCAGAGAGTCTCGGGCTGCACGGAAGTGACTCGCGGGATTCGTCTTTCTCAATTCTGTTCATTTGTAACTTACAGATGTAATCTATCAGTGAATATATTCCCCCTGTAAAGCACTCACGTATCACAAACAGGGCTGGAGAGACAGCACGGCCAGGAAATCGCTTGTTGTAGAAGCATGAGGACTTTAAGTTGGATCCTCAGTACCCTGGAATATCATCACGAGGAAGGTGGAGTCAGAATGCTCCCTGGAGCTCACTGGCCATCCAGGCGAGGCAAATTAATAAGCTGCAAGATCAACGAGAGACCCTATCTCAAAAATAAGGTGGAGGAGAGTGGTAGATACCCAACATGCATTTCTGGCCTCCATGTGTACACACATATCTACACACATGCACATACACAAACCATTCATGGAACCATCAAATAATCTAGTATAAATGTATAACTTTCTGGTTATCTGGTTCTGATTTTACTTAGACATACAAATGCTCATACACAAGTTTGTAGACACATCCCTCTGCAGACATGGTTAAAGCAAGTATTGTGTCATTTTATGGTTTTCTTACATAAACAGTGCACTTAAATGTCATTCTGCCACTTTTGCCCTCATTGAGAGCATTCTAGATTAGCATAGGGCACTGTGATTTCCTTTCAAAAGCTGTTTAATGTCCTGTAGTGTAAGTGCACCTTTTTCCGATTAAGGATATAAAGGTGCTTTTGTTTCCTAGTATAAATGTTCAGTGTAACTTTCGAAGCTGCACGTTTTAAGTTATTAAGGGTTGGAGCTTTAGCTCAATGGTTGGGGATATGCTTAGCATGCATAAAACCTTGGGTTCCATCTCCAGTAACACGCACAAAGTCTGTACATGTAATATAGATCCCTCTGTGGGCTGGAAAGATTGGTCAGTGGTTAAGAATGTATTCTGTTCTTGTAGAGGGTCCAAGTTTAATTCTCAGCACCCATATAGGGTGGGCCATAAGAGCCTGTAACTCCAACTTTAGCTTTAGGGGTCTGGTGGCCTCTGAGGTACCTGTACTCATGAGCACATATCCATACATATAGACACATTCACACAGTATTAAAAACAAAATTCTGGAAAGCCTCCAGATCCCACAGCACTTATGCTGATTTATACTCCAATCAGACATCTGTGAAAGCTCTTTCTGATTTTATCTCTGCCCTTCCCCCTCGGGCTCAGACTTAAACTTTTGGGAACTGAGTTAAAGGAAAAACAGCCATAAATCCCCTGCCTTGTGACCCCAAATCTTGGGCTTTTGTGGCACCTCCTTCTTGTGGCTGCCTTTCTCTCTTTGAGAATGTGCTCACTCTCAGGACCCCCTAACAGACAGCTGGAGAGAGCCTGGTTAATGCAGCACTGAGAAAGGAAGCTATCTGATAAAGTTCCCCATTGGGGGTGTTATTTTCAAAGGTCATTTCCGGGTGGTACTTCATTCTCTTGCCTTTTGATTTCAGATGGTTTCAAAAAAGGATCTCGTTTTTTTTTTTCTCTACCACTGAGACTACGCAGCATCTTTCTTCGGAGATAGCTAATATCATCTCTTTGCTGTATATTCTTCCAGAGAGATTTGATGCTTGTAAAACCTTGTATGCAAGCTTCCTCCCCCCCCACCAAATATGCCCATGGGAGCATGGTAGGCAGTATAGTAGAACAGTTAGGAGTATAGTTTGTAAATCACGCTTCTTGGGTTCAAATCCCAGCTCTACCATGTGTCACCTGTGTAAATTACCTCGTTGATGCCTGTGTCGGTTTCCATGTCTGAGAAAACTGTGTTGGGATCATTACAACGATTAAATGAGCTAGTATTGTAACGTTCTTCAATCATATCTGTACTGTAGGATGTGCTGGTTGGGATTTTTGTCACCTCAACACAAGCTAGAGTCATTTGAAAAGAAGAAATCTCAAGTAAGAAAATGCTCCTATCAGGTTGACCTGTAGGCAAGTCTGTGCTGCATTTTCCTGATGAAGGATAGATATGGGAAGGCCCAGCCTTCCACTGTGGGTGGTGCCACGCCTACTCAAGTGGTCCTAGGTCACATGAAAAGCCAAGCCAAGCAAGCCATGGAGAGACCAGTAAGGAGCACTCCGCTGTGGCCTCTGCTTCAATTCCTGCCTCCAGGATCCTGCCTCGAACTCCTGCTTTGACTTCAGTAATGGACTGTGGTCTGGATACATAAGCCAAATAAACCCTTCCTTCTCCCAAGCTGCTTTTGACCAGTGTTTTATTACGGCAACAGAGATGAAACTGGGACACAGAAAGAAGCAAAAGTTCCTTCATCGAATCTTAAAAAGGAGAAGAGAAGAGGGGAGGAAAGAAGGAATTGTCCGGCTATATTTCATTTTATAACAAAATGTCTCTCAGCCATTTCCTCATTTGGTAACTGGGGAAAAATCTCTGGGTTGATAAGACATGGGCTGTTTACCAGCTCCCTCCCCCCTTGCTACTAAAACCACTCCTTGACAACTAACCTTAGGTATGGACAGTTCGTGTTTCTGCAGATGTCAGGCGGGTTCATCCAAGTGGAATCGCTGGGTCAAGGAGTGTGTGCATTTGTGGTGTTGATAGCTGCTGCCACCTTGTAGTCACGGCGTTTACACCTGTCTTCCCTCTGAACCAGTGCAGCAAGGAGGACCTGCGTGCAGAGCCCAGGAGATGGGTGCTAATAAGCCTTATGAACTTTGCTCATGTGCTAAGTAGGACCTGTAGCTCACTGAAGTTTTAATTTGCACATCTCTTCATGGTGGGGAGGATGAGCATCCCAGCACATGCGCCCAGGCCTTCTTGTCTCATCTATGAACTGTCATCCACTCTCTCCGCCTTTCAGACACGAACTCCTTATTTATTCCTTACTAACTGCTTGGGCCATTTTATACATTAAGGAAATATATAGTCCTTATAGTATTTTTGTTGTGCATGTAGTGTTTGCTTGTATTCATGTGGGTATACATGTGTGAATGAAGGCATAGTTATGTGTATATGTGTGTGGAGGTCAGAGGGCCATGTTAGGTACGTTCCTCAGTAGCTCTCTACCTTCTTTATATTTGCTTTGCTTCTCTTCTTTTTAGATAGGGCCTCTCAGTGAGCGTGGAGTTCACTGCCTGGGCTAGACTGCTTGGCTGTTGAGTTCCAAGGCTCTGCTTTCTCCACCCAGCACCGGGTTCCAATGTGCTCTGCTGCAGCCTCTGGCTCTTCTGGGCGTGTGAGGAGTTAAGCTCAGTCCTCATCCTTGCACAACAAGCATGCTCTACACTTCCCAGCCTCCACTATATTTTGCTTTAAATAATATTTCCAAATTAAGGGTTTTAAATTTTTTTAGTTAATATTTAATTACATTTCTCCCATGTATGGAGGCGATTTGGAAAACCACAACTGGCCAAAATATAGAGAACAATTAATTGATCATGGCATGCCCGGCTTGAACAGAGGGTGTTTTTCTAAGAAAGGGGTTAGAAAGATCATAAGAGCTAGAAGACCAAAGAGAAGCTTCTTTTGTGAGGGATGAGATCTACACTTATCCGTGATTCTAAGAATAAGTATTGAGAATGCAGGGACGGTACCAGGTTTCCTCTACGATCCATGACCTCACTAGCCCAAGGTAGTTGTTGGTTACTGCCAAGGTCTGAGTGGCACTAGTGCAGCTTCGGAACATCTTGCCACACTAGTGTTGCGGTTCATAGACTTTACAGCTGAATACGACTTGGTTGCTTTTTCTCCTTAGGGAGTCTGCGTAGCACCTTCTTCTACTACGGAAGTTAGTCATTGGGGAGGGGGCTTTTGGGCTAGCTCTGGCTAGACTCTTCTGAGTCCTGTGTTTTAAGTAGATGGCATCTTCAACAATAGGGACTCACCTTCAACCTCTGGGAGACAATTGAGGGCAACAGTAATAGCCTATACTGTTTTGGAAGCCTCTTGAATTCCCTTGACCAACAGCCCTAAAGGAGGTTCCTAGTGCCTGGAGCTGAGGTATTTGTTAGATGCTCTATGGCTCTTGTGGGGAGTATTTTCAGCCCAAGTGACACAACTTCATTGTGTGTGTGTGTGTGTGTGTGTGTGTGTGTGTGTGTGTGTGTGTGTG
>LOJH01000452.1:37185-62392 GCA_001685095.1 Ellobius talpinus | reverse complement strand
GCCTCTGCCTCCTGAGTGCTGGGATTAAAGGTGTGCACCACCACCGCCCAGCTAGAAGATGGATTTTCTGTGTGCTGGTCCGTGTCTATAGTTCCACCTACTTGAAATGTCAAGGTTGCAGGGACAAATGGGACTAGGAATTCAAGTTTAGCTTCAACAATATAACAAAATATCACCTCAAAGAAAGCAAAGCAAAGCAACAATGATGAAAAAGAACTTCCGAATAAACATAGCCCCCAAACTAAACTAAAAACAACAAAAGGCCCAAACGTGTATCATCAAAAGTGAGAATGTAACAGAGTACAATACTTACTTTCCAATTAAATACATTTTTTCATAAGATTCATCTGCAAGCAATTTTTACTCTATCATCCAAAGCAGGTTCTTCTCTCAGACAGGGGGAACCCTCTCTGCAGACAGGCTTGGCTTCTGCCCATTTTATGGGGTTTATCACATCTGCCTGATAGGAGTATTCAGGAATTAGACACCTTTAAGATCCTGCTTATTTTAATTACTCAGTGGGGAGCTTTTGTGTGTGTACAAATGCGTCTAGCACCCTGACATCTTTTGGGTGTTTGACGAGTCTAAAGTAGTTGGATCTAGGATCTGCTAAGGTGGGGGGTTTCCTTAGATGGATAAACATCCCTTTCCAAGGATCCTGTCTTAACTTAAACAATAGAGACAACTCTTGCAGAGTCTTCTCCTGCCAGGCAGTGCAGCTCTTTCTGGTGTTTCCTAAGTTAAAGGTGGTAAATTGGCACCTTTATCTCTGTCTTCTGCCTCTGCTTACCTCTCCCGAGGCTCATATGAAGTCTGAGTGCCTGAATGGAAAACATCGTCCAGTAAGCAAACCTCATTGGAGAAATCACTTCTTTATAAGTGTCCATTTGCTCAGAAAGCACCCCTGAGCACTTTCTGTATGTTGGTACTTTGAGGACGGTTGAGACAGTTAAGCAATGGTCTAAAAACCATTGCAATGTTTGATCCCCTGAGCTCCACACTTGATTTTTCCTATTCCTTGCCATAGGGTTTTGAGAAAATTTCAACCCAATTGTTACTGAAGATTTATTTATTTGTGTATGTATATGCGTGTGTGTATGTATCCTGGTCCATGGTATGGAGGACAGAAAAAAGGCATGAGGTTCCTCAGAGCTAGAGTTACAGGCATATGTGGGTACTAGGATCCAGTCCTCATAATTGAACAGCAAGGACTAGTAAATGCCAAGCCACCCCCCAGTCCCCTATTCTCCACTTTTTATCTTAACAGGACTTGAGCTACTCCATGTGTTTTTTAACTGAGGTGATTCTAACACAGAGAGTAAGTTTTATATAGTAAAATGTCCCAACTGAGTCCCCACTGAAGCCCCTTGTCTTAGTCACTGTTTTATTGCCATGAAGAGACACCATGACCAAAGCAACTCTTATAAAAAGGAAACATTTAATTTGGGACTGGCTTACAGTTTCAGAGGCTTAGTCTGTTGTTATGGCGGAGAATATGGTAGCAGGCAGGCAGGCATGGTGCTGAAGAGGAGCTGAGAACTTTGCATTCTGATCAACAGGCAGCAGACAAAGAGGGAGAGGGGGAGAGAGAGAGAGATAGAGAGAGAGAGAGAGAGAGAGAGAGAGAGACTGGTCCCAGCATGGGCTTTTGACACCTCAAAGCCTACTCCCAATAGCCTACTCCCAATGACACATCTCCCCCAGCAAAGCCTCATCTACTCCAACAAGGCCACACCCCTTAATCCTTCCCAAACAGTTCATCAACTGGATGCAAATATATATGCATACAAATATATGAACTTAAGAGGGACATTCTCATTCAACCACTTTCTAGATTTCTTAAGGGTCTTGAGATATTTCTCTGCTATCCCAGAGCCTAGACTCAAACCCTGGAGTGATGAACTGTCTGGATAGAAATATTTCCTTTATATAAAGCCATATATATGTTGGGATTCCAGCTTCTCCCCATACCTAACAATGAAAATACACCAGTAGGGGCTGGTGAGATGACTTGGTGGGTAGAAGAGCTTGTCACCAAGTATGAGGACATAAGTGTGATTCCTGGGACCCACATGGAAGGAGAAACTGGCTCTCTTATCTCCACACATATACATATATGCAAAAATTAAATAAAATATAAGTGACATGAAGTTATAGCTTCATGTTACAATAATAGTGCCACCGTAATTATCATGCTTTATTTATTTTAAAAAAGCAATCGGAATTGTTATAAATCTTTGACAGCGTAGATGTTGTATAACTTTGATCACATCCATTCATTTGGACAAAAAAATAAAGAACCTAAGTTAAAAGTAATAATAATGTATATATAATATAATAATAAATATGTATATCTTGAGAGATCGAGACTCCTTAATTTCTATTGTTTAAAAATAGACATTAAAAAGTGTTGTTTGTTTTACTTTTTGTTTAATTTTTACATCACTGCACATTTAAAAAACATTATGTAGAGTCACAGATGTACAGAGCTAAGAGATATAAGAGATACTGGGTATCATCAATCCAGGCTTCTTATGTCTAAATAAACTGTCAGATTTCTCTCTCTGGAGACATTTTTAAACATCTTTTACAATCATGAGGTGTCAAAGCTAGGGGAGGATGAGGCATGGTGCTGGGTCTGTAGCCTCCTCCCATGGATGGGGAGTCTGGGCACTGAGGATGCTACCGACTGCATCACACAGGCAGTGGTGTCATAAGGTCCTGGATGCCAGCCCTTGGTCCATGTGGACGAGGCCTCCTCTCACTTCCCATTCTACTAATTCTTATCCAGAGACTTCAGGAGTTTCCCGTGGAGTCTGTGAATGTGCTTGTCATGAAACTTTAATCAGGGCTGGGATTTAAGGTAATGTGGAAATAGTCAAAATGTCCTTTGGGCCAGAGCCATGAATCCCAAGAGGATGGGTTAATATGAGGAGTTATGTTAATAAACCCTTTCCCAATCAGAAGTGTGAGTCAGAGTCAATATGTAAATACCATTAGGAAGTTACACAGAGGAAGCTTAATTTTAGTCTAAAGAGATTGTCTGTCTGTATCTCCTGTGCGGTAAGGAGGAGGGAGTTGCTGTGTCTTACAGCTTACATTGATAGCGGCAGTGAGAGCAACTGGGGGAGGTGGTCTTCCTTGTGATTGTCCTGTGTCTCTGCTTCTGTGAAGCATGAACTCTCACAGCGTCAGAGGGACAGTGGAGAACATGGCTCTGCTTTATTTTGCTTTAGCGCAGTCTGAAAACCCTACTTAGACCCTTCCCCTGCGGAAGGAAGCATCAGGCTGCAGGCCTGCGTATCTAGGGCCTGGGCCCTCGTGATGGCGCACAAGGCAGTTTTAAGTAGAAGGGAGCTAGAAGGCAGCCGCCATTATTCTTCTTGGAGCTTCCCCTCTGCTCACCTTCCTCTGGGGAGAGTCTATGTTGAGAGATGAGCCTGTGAACATCAAAGAGAGGTCTGCCCGTCGCTATCTAGAGTTGCTTCTGTCCCCTTGGTGTCACTTTTCAACCCCCTCTTAGCTCTCAGAGTAGCACACAAGGACATTTGTGGTTGAGTGAGAGCCTGGAGAGATGGAATGTGCTACAACTTCCCTAGCCTGTGTCTAGTGCCAGAAAGAACGAGATGGGAGCCTGAAGGGAGGGTTAGGCCGACTGTTTCTGGAAGCACCTGGTCTAGCAGGGCGACAGTAATTGGTTTTATCTCATAGGAAACTGTTCCCAAACTGAGGAACTCTTGGCTACCTCTGGAACGCTCGTGCAGTATGGGAGAATCAGGATCTGAACCGAGATGGCCAGTCAGTCCTTTCTGTAGAGGCCTTTCCCAGAGGCGTTCATGGGTTGATTTGCCAAGCACTCCTGAGCTCCTCTTTGTCTTTTGTGGGGAGGGTTTGTGCAGAGGGGCTCTCCATTCCTGGAATTCACTGAAAACGCTCCCTGACATGCCCTCTGCTACTCATCACATTAATAGGAAGGAGGTCTTGGAGGGCAGCCAGCCAGGGGGCCCCTGCACCAGCCATGTCGGAGAGCCATATTGATTGCAGTCTGACGGAAGGTTATGGCAATGGATGAGGATTCACTCGGCTTTCACAAGGCCACTGACTGTGGAGGAAAAAAAAAGCACTGGCCCTGGAGCCTGTATCATAACTTCATAACTGGGCTCTCAGCCAAGGCTCCCCTGCCAGCCCCCTTTCTCTTTGCCGTCCATCGTCCACACCCAACCAGGTCTGGCTTCCCTGAATGCCACTTAGTCTAATTCCCCAATTGCTTAAGTTCCTTAATGGGTCCTCTTGGCCTGAACTGAAGGCCCTATGGGATCAGGTAGTCATATGTGTACATCAGCTTATCTCTGATGCAGGCCACCCCACAGCAAAGCTAACCGTCTGGTCACGTGGAATCTCTAGACAGTTTCATAAAGTTTCCACACCTTTCCCTAGGTTGACAATGTCTTCTGAACTCAGCACCACCAGCTCAGATCTAGACCTTTCTTGAGCACTTGGTTACCCTGGCTATTGCCTATATGCCTCTTTATCTTTTTGACTCCCTATACTGTTAAACTTACTTAGTCTCTTTTTGCCTTCTCTGTTTTAGTAGATGTGCACTGGCTCATTTTCTGAAGTCCCCAGAGAGCAGGACCCCTTGTGCCCTTCAGTCCAGTTCAGAATATAAGAAGACCATAGGCTATTGCTGGTTGAATAGGAAGATATATAAATACTTGAAATAGTGAACTCTCTGTGGACTATTAAACATTATTTCCTTCTTGACCTGTGTTCATAAACCCACCTAACAATGAAATCTAGAAGTGTTTAATGGGGGACGGGGAGGGATGTCCCAAGCTCCTCAGCAGTCATTGACAGGTTTGAAGTAGAACGGTTGCTGGAGGTAAAAACTGGCAGAACCCAGTGAAAGCAAGAAGCTGAATCTAATACACTTTGAAGACAGAAGGGAGTTGAACAGAGTTTAGCAAACGTTCCTTGAAATTCCTGTCCACATGGAACTTGAGAATACCACCTTATTTACAAGTAAGGTCTTTCATTGCGTGAGAAACTGACCCAAGAGCACCTTAAATGCAGGCATTTCTGTGCTGGATCTGTGAGCTGAGTTATGAAAGTTACAGTTAGGAGTTACAGAAAGTCCAATGCTCCAGCTGAAGAACTTAGAGACTGGGCACAGTGTGAGCAAGGTTTGATGGTGAACTTCCACATTTAATACCATGATTGACGTGGGTCTGGACAGTGCTCTTCAGAATTTGACAGGGAAGTCTTGTAGGGATAAGTGAAGTGAATGTCAGAGTGTGCTGAAAAAAAAGAAGTAAAGTCTTTAAAAGTATTGAGATAGAAATGAATTGTAAACTGTGCTTAACGATCTGGGATCAGTTTGCTTACTCTGCTCAGCCCTCAAAGTTACTCTCCATCCCCATTACATCTTCTTTTCCTTGCTTCCCTTTGGTTCCCAGTTTACTATTTATCTGAGTAGATTAGGACAGAAATATAATTACATCTGTGCTATGGAACTGTGAGTCTCCTACGGCCTTATGAACGTCAACAAAAATGTCCTTTGTTATTGCAGCCCCTGGTCCTCTGGCCAAGACTTTGCTTCCAGAATTGAGAGCCATATGCTCCCCTCCTAGATCATTTCATTCTAGACCTGTGGCAACCACATTAAAAAAAACTCCTGGTATCACTTCCCATTTTTTCTCCTTCCTTCAGCTCTAAGCTGTTTGAAGACCAGAACCACAGAAATAAATAAGCCTGGCACAGAAAGAAACATTCTCTTATGTTACTTGTATACAATCTTAAAACGACGATGACAACAAAACCTTCCCAGATACCATAGACCCTGAATCAGATTTTTAGTGTATGATGTTCAAACATTTGGGGCATGACAAAGAGGAACTTTAAAACTGTAGACTGCTGCGATCTTATTTTGAGTCATGCACAGAGGGAGGCTCGGCTCTCAAATGCCATGGCTTCTTGGGTCTCTGATGGCCACTCAGTGTCCTAAGTGGGTTTGTGGGGTAGGAAACAGAGAGGTGCTTCCTTATGGGCTGCTGCTGGTTGGATTTTGCTCCACAGGTTGGAAGATGCGTCCCAGTACTTCTAACTGGGATGTAAAAGTCTTCACCAAGCAGATGGTTGCTGGGGCCTCTGGGGAATGTCAGGAAGAACTGATGGCTGCAATGGTCAGGAGAGGCAGGAGTGAGAGCCTGTGTGAGGGTATGGGCATTGGAAGGAACTAGGGACTCAGGCTTTTGTGGCCATTTAACTTGAGAATCAGGAAGTTTTATCTCTTTGTTAAAAGGCATGAGTTTACATCTTGCTGAAGTCTGAATAGTTTACTTTAGTTCAGGTGCCATATTGCCATAATGTATCTAATTTTAAATTTGAATTCTCATGAACCTTTGCTCTGAGGCAAGCCAAACACTCAGTCTTAGTCCTAAGGTGCGAGATTGTGCCCTCTGAAGGCTACAGTCAGATTTATTTATAGTGGGGTAGACTGTTGAGAACAGGGAAAAACACTATTGTAGGTGCGTCCTTTCTCTTCTTGGTAAAAGAAACCCTCCTTTCATGCAGATGGAAGGCCTTCCTCAGGGAGGGTGAAAAATGAACACAACTTCCAATACTGTCAGTACACGTCCATCTGAAGCCTTTTCCTGCTCCGTGTGAGGCGGTCCATGAGGAGTAACTGTGGGAGTACACTCTGAATGTGCAGTGCTTCCTCTGTAGCAGCCTCGCCGCGACATGGGGGAGCATCATCCAAAGTGCTCACATCTGTATTAACAACACTTGCTAACAGATACCATGAACACTGAAGGCGGAATTTGGGGGTAGAGTTGGGGAGCTGGGGAGGAAGCCCTCTGTCTTCCTTGCATCCTGGTAGGAGTACCTGAAATTGTATATTGGCCCTAAGTTTCATGAGAACATCAGCCCTCTAGCTAGAAGACATTCTTGCAAACCTCTTGAGAATGGGGCTATTAAATGGGTAGTGGAAATGTCCACAGAAGGCAGGTGGTTGCTAGAGAAATTTCTAAGTCACTCACACAGCAGGAAGGAACCATAGGTTCATGAGAGCTGGCTTTTGAGTTTTGAGTTTGCAGAAGTATTGAAAATAAATGGCACTTGGCATGTGTGGTGGTTTCAAGAAGAATGACCCCCATAGGCTCATAGATTTGAATGCTTGGTCATCAGGGAGTGGCACTATTTGAAATTGGTAGGAATAGCTTTGTTGGGGTAAGTGTAGCCTTGTTGGACAAAGTATGTCACTGGGGTTGGGCTTTGAGGTTTCAGAAGCCCCAGCCAGGCTCAGAGGCTCACTGTCTTCCTGCTGCCTGAGGTTCCAGATATAGAATGCTCAATTCCATGTAGCTTCCATCATGCTCTCCACCATGACAACAGTGGACTCATCTCCTGAAACGATAAGCAATCCCCAGTTAAATGCTGTTCTTTATGGCCCTGCTTCCTTCCTACCAAACTTCCCTTTCTATAGTCTTGCTCTTCGGCCTCCTGTTCCTTGATGCAAGTAGATTGGCTCCCACCCTTGTCTAAACAAACCCTGTCTGACCAACTCTAACTGTATAGTCAGTGTTACTGTTTTTCTTAGTTGTGATATCTATCCCTGCTGAGGACTGGCACAGCCTTCACAACTGACAGTCTAGCTTAAATTCCATCTCCTTTGTGGTCATGCTGAGAAGCAAGAAGCATGTCTTTGAATTTTCTGCGTAGCTCATGCTCTTAAATGTTCAGGATCAGTTTGCAGAGCTGTGCCTGCACGCAGATCGGGCACTAAAATCTCCAGGCATGATTTCTTCTGCCTTGTCCAGAGGAGAATAAAGTGAAAGTTCTCATCAGGCAGTGGAGATCAGCCACACTGTTGGCCATTGCTGTCACCCGAAGCTTGGTCACAGGGCTTAAAGGTGGCAGTAGAAATGTGAATGGACTCAAGCTACTTCGTGCAGCGCACCTTCAAACAGCACACCTCAGTCCTTCAGTCCTGAGACATCTCCAAGCTTATGCTCAAGAAGACCATGGGTGTTTGATTCTAGCAGCTGATTCAGTTCTGTGGATGCCTTCTGAGGCACGGGAGTGGCTCTCATCCCATGAGTCTTTTCTAGCTCTTCCTTGGAATCCAGAGAAAGATGTGCACCTACATCTCAGAATGAATGACTTAAACGGGAATTACTGCCCTGTAGAACACTTGTGTCATATTAACAAAACTGTCAGTGTATAGAAACCTATGAAAATATCTAGTCAGACGAAGCAATAAACGCAGAAGTCTTTAACTGGAGTTAATCTGAAAAATAGAGTGTGTGTATCAAAACCAGTATTGGATTGGCTTAAATCCCCATCCCTTTATACACCCCTGAGTTTCTGTTAGTATTTCCTCTGATGCAAAGTAGTCAGTCTTTTACTTCCTACTTCACATTGAGAAAATGCCAAGTCCAAATGGGGAATCACTGTGGTAGGGTGGGAGGAGCTTGGGTTCCAGCTGTGCCTTGGCCACTGACTCTGTCCTTGTCCTGGCACCTCTCTCTACCTCTTTCTGCATCTCTGTAATTGGGTGTGCCATGAAACCTGTCACCTTTACATGGCAGATGCTTTCTTCTTTTCATAGCTTCTAGAACTGTGATTAAACTGAGGATGCGGTGTTAAAGAGGAATGGAAACTTGTAGATCCTCTTGTACCCATCTACGCAAAGTCAATGCTAATGCAAGTAATTAATTAGTCATTGTCACCTGAATACATTATATTTTAAAATGTATTATAAAATATAATCTTTTTTAAAAAAAACCATGCTGCTATAAAAAGTAAATAATTGTTCCTTCTTGTCTAAAAACCCATCTGGTCCCCAGAAATTATCCCCTGCATTCTGGTTCTTAGACCTGGCTGTGTAGTAAGTTCTTGCCTTTCTATCCTTGGGAATTTTGATGTAATTGCTCTGGCTTGGGTCTTAAGGATTAGTACTTTTATTAGGAGACAGACATAAGAACTAGAGGTCAGAAAATCCATTCTAGTCCCAGAGCTGGTGTCTAACTACCCTCCCCTGCCATGGCTCACCCCAGCCTGTCCTCCCTACTCTGTGATTCCCTTTAACGTGCCATATTTGACCCTAGATTTCAGACTTCCCCATGTCTGCATCAGCTGTAATGGCCTGGAATGCCGTCATTCTAAAAGGGGTCATCTTTCCCGGTCCCTGTTTGCACCATAGACTTCTTTTTTAGTTGAATTTGAAATACTTTATAACAACTAGCTTTTGCTCGTTCTTCCCGGGTGTGGTGGTATATGTATATTTACAGATCTCTCATGTTTAACCTCTTCATACTCAGATGCCTTCCCTTTTCACTAATAATGACCCTCTCACGCCATCTGTGGCCTGTGAACTCTGGGATGACCTGAACCTGTCCTTTCAGACTTAAGCTCTTTGCCCCTTCCTATCTACTCAGACCTCCCCAGCCTTCCATCCCGAATGCATGCTGTGACTGTACTCCGGGGCCTTGCGTGTGACGTCTCTTTTCTTCATTTGATTCTCTCCTATTGCCTGGGCCCTTGTGTACATGTCACCTTCCAGTTCCCCTTCCCAATGGCCTTAAGTGTACTCCCATCCTGTCAGCATCCTCTAGCCTTTTGCTGTGATGCCCTTTCTAGAACTTACATTATCTGAGTGGTAGTGCTCATTTGTATACAAGGTTAGCGGAAGCCTCCTGCTACTGGAATGCAAGTTTTATGAAGATGGGGACTTTGGCTGTCTAGTTGGAGCTCAATAAATATTGAACAGATGAATGTTGTCTCCCTGCAAGATAATGCCGTGCCTTCAGCAGTGACTAGAAGAAGGCATTTGCTGAGTGTCTGATGGATGAGTGTTTAAGTACCACAGACTTGCTTTCTGAACAGTCAGGATGACCAAAGAGCTCTAAATATCAGTGCCAATGAGGCTTGTGCATATTTACATTTCTTAATGTCTAGGGTTTTTAAAAAGAGGAAACAAATATATTTTTTATAAGGAAAACAATGTGTCTCCAGGATTTCAAAATCTTCCTTTTTAGGAGGTACTCCAATGGAAACCCCTCTCTTCAAGGATTCATTCAGCACATAACAAGGGAAAGAGATTCTTCTGGAAGCCAATTTTGTCAAGAAGCCCAACATTTAAACAGATGCGTCTCTGAGCTGATCTCAGAGGAGAACAGAATTTTTTTTGTGGAGGGAGCAAGGAGCATATACATTTGGGAGCTTTCCAAATAGCTATCTGGGCAGGTGAAGATAAAAGGTGAGATGAAAGGTGTAAATTTCCACGGTCCTCTTCGACCTGCAGAACTGCAGGAGGAGATAGACATGACAAATTACGACCGCAGCTAAGTGTGCCCGGTCACCGTGCAGCTGCGTCATCCCACGTGTGTCTGCTGACGGTAAAATCTGTGGGATAGGAGCCGCAGCGACGGCTCAGAGGCCAAGAGCACACACTGTTCTTGTCCAAGACCCAAGTTCAGTCCCCAGCATCCACAGGAGGCTGGGGATGGGGCCACGGGAAGGAGGCTAACAGCCACTTGTAACTCTAGTTCCAGGGTATCATCCTCTTTGACCATGGCGGGCACTGTACTCATCTGCACAAACCCAGAGACAGACGCATGTGTAAATGCATACTTTAAAGTAAATAAATAGACCTGCGACAATACAATTTAAAATTCATCTGCTCAGTTGTGTTAGCTACATTTCAAGTGTTTATTTTTCTCTGCCTAACACAGTTTCTAATTGGACAGGACAAGTGTGTGTACTTCCACCTTCCTGGGATGCTCTATTGGACAATGCTGGTTTAGAGGGCACCCCTGCCCTCAGGTGGTGGATAATGAAAGAGCTGCTATCATCTGTCTTCTAGAAGGCTGAGTGATTCTGTGGCTTTGGATTAGGAAGGGTCACATTTCTACAGGTTCTCTGCTGAAGGACTGGCTGTCAGTCTCCAGAGGGGCTAAGGCTGGTAGAGCAGGGCAAAACCACTGCAGGGAGTTTCTATTTGCCTGAGGACATTGTTACTTACCCTGAGAATTGCAGGGAGAACAAATGATGCCCAGAAGATGCTGGCGAGCCTATCTAACTCCGTGATACACAAGTACAAAGCTTAGTGAGTATTGGGTCAATGCATTATATGGGGAGGCAACTTGGCCCTGGCTCCTTCTTGATTTCTGTCCCTCTGAGTCAATCAAACTGAAGCCAGGTTTGAAACCATGGGCTTTGGTTGCCGTTGGCAACTGGTTCTCTCCTTTGTCCAAGTTCTGGGAACCTGAGTTGGAAAGAATATAGGAAAGTCAAGGGAAGAATGAAGAATATGGGCTTCAGTTTATGGGATGTTAGTAAATGTTAGGGGAATCCCCAGAATGGCAATGAGATTCACAGGGAGGACTTGCAACAGAATCACCTCAGCTTGGAAACTAGGGGGTGATTCTTAAGGAGCAGTTAGTGGTCCCATCATCTTTCCTAGATGAAGAGTGAGCTCATAGCAAAGCTATAGCTCTGGCCATACTCTCTGTCTGTATCTGGGCCAGATTTCTCTGTCCTTCCTCTCACGTCTTGTTGTTGTTATGGGGTTTAGATATACATTTATTCCCCTCTGTGTGCTGTGAATATGTTTTGTTGCCATTGGTTAATAAAGAAGCTGCTTTCAGCCAATGGCCTGGCAGAGTGAATCCAGGTGGGAACTCTTAACAGAGATATAGAGAGAAAGAAGACAGAGTCAGTAGATGCCATGTAGCCACAGAAGGAGAAAGACACAAGATGAAACTTTGCCTGGTAAGCCTCAGTTACATGGCAATACACCGATTGATAGATATGGGTTAATTTAAGGTATAAGAGCTAGCTAGCAATATGCTTAAGCTATTGGCCAAGCAGTGTTTTAAATAATATAGTTCTGTGTAATTATTTCCGCTCTGAGCGGCCGGGAACAAATGAACAGTCTCCGACAACAATTGTATGTGTGTAAGGATATGCTCATGAGTGCAAGTGCCCACAGAGCCCAGAGGAATTGGATCCCCTATAGCTGTAGTTATTGGTCCTTGTGAGCAGCTTAGCATGGATGCTGGGGATCAAGCTCTGTCTCTCCAGCCCCTCTCATGTCTGTTGTCCTGGTTTTAACATCTGAATACTGTAGGAAAGGCATGGCCTTGGAAGAAATGTGACACTGCTGTCACACACTTGTGGTTTGGGTCCTGTTCCAGCAAACTTCTGATGAGCGAGGACTCTGGGAATGATTGAAGCTGTGTCATTGTTAACCCTATGTCTAGGCACATGACACTATGCTGGGATCTATAGGAACATCTGATAGGGGCACAAACTCTGTCCCTGAGTTAAAAGCATGGCAGCTAGGAAAATGTAACTCCTCAGGGTTGGATCTTGAGTAGAAAGTAAGCTACCTGGACCTTGACCTAAATCCTGTTTATTGACTGTGATATCTTGGGTGTTTTGTGAATCTCCACTTACAGAAATAGTGCCTTAACCTGAAGATAGTATAGAAAAGAAATGATGCATGGGTATGTAAATGAACAAGGGTATCAAGTCACTTACCCAAGTCTTTCCTTTCCCTCTGTGAGGATGTGTCTAGGAGAGTCAAGCAGCTCTGGGGAGTCTGTGCTCAGACTGGGAGATGCTGTGTTTCACTAGACACGCATGCTCTCTGGGTGTTTGGAACAGGCTTGGCTTTGTGGTTCAGGGAGGTACTCGGTACAAGATAAGGGTTTATAGGTAGGGATGAGTCTCCCTCTTCAATCCTGAGCCAGCAATTGACATGTTAGCAGCTTGAACTGTTCCCCAGCCGCGGGTTTAACTGCATTTGGTGTTAACAGTTGTGGGTAATCTACAACTACCAGCAAAGGGAGTCCGGGAATTGATGTGGAGCGGTGTGCATACTTCACGTGGGAAGGAGGAGCTCGGTGTTGCCCTGGCACCTCGAGTTCAATGAAATGCTGTCTCTATCAGTATTGATCGGTCTCTGATGGAGAGTTAGTTCTCTTCGGCTTCCTGTTTCTCTGTGGCATGCGATGTATATGTCTGTGTGTGTTGGGGGTTACAATCAGTAGTGACTTAGGAGGTATGGCAGGACCAGGACAGTTCTCCTGGGATTCAGTTGCTTGGATATGGGCTGCATGCTTTGCTGGGATAAAGCAGTTAGGACCAAAGGAAGTGGGAAAGGGGAATCAGTTTTAATGTAAGACAGTTGTCTCAGAATCAAATGCCCTTTGTTGGATATGGAAATGCAGGGTGGTGTGGAGGGCTGGCTTGGTTAAAACTGAGCCAAGAGCATTTCAGAGTTTGTTACCCAGGAAATACCTTGGCAGTCTTCCTTAGCTACTTGATTGATGTGTAGATGTATAATTTCCTTTGGGGACAGAGGAGATTAGTTCCAAGGCTCCAAAATCTGTGATGTCCCTTATATAAAATGACACAATAATTTCATATAATCACCACCCATCTTTCTGTATATTTTAAATCAGCACTAGGTTACTTATATTGCCTAATGCAATATAAATGCTATGTAGATAATAGTACATTGTGTTGTTTAGGAAATAATGACAAGAAAAAGGTTTCACACATTCAGTATATAGGTAAGACACCCTCCCACAATATCTCTAGTCTAAGGTTGAATGAATCCTTAACTACATGTATTCTGTGGATAAAGAAAGCATAGGAACCCTGAAAAAAAATTCTAGGCATATTATTATTTTCTTTGAAACAATTAGTCCCTTGCTCTTATAATTTTTTTGAGACAGAGTCTCATATAGCCCAAACTGATCTTGAACTTGCTATGTAGTGAGAATGATATTGAATCGCCCTGTCTCCACCTCCCAAGCTGTGGAATTATAGGCAGGTACCACTATCCCGAGTTGAATGAGCTCTCTTTCCTTAGTGGCACAGAAGGTGTTGTTTCTCCCCAGTGACTATCAGAAATACTATTGAACACTTGTTATATCCATTTCTTTTTTAATATCAATATTGTTTTTATAATAATGGTATCATCTCCATGCCTGTCTTGCCTAGAATCACATGGTTGTTGAATATGTAGGTAGGACCAGAACTCTAGATCTGATGTTCCCATCAGATATGTTACAGTCCCTACATCAGTTTAATAGGTTTGGAATTATTTTCAAAGGAACAGGGAGCTCTTGACTATGACCAACAGCTTGATATATGAGAGAAGCCATTTTCCTCTTGAGAGCTCACTGAGGAGATGCAGATCAATAAAAGCAGCCTCTAAACTGCTCTCATTTTTATGAGCCTTTGTGAAACACTTGGGCTAGGTTCTGCTTTATGTAGTCAAAACTGTTTCCTGTTTGGCTCCAGTCTTGGGGTCTCTTGGAGCCTGCAGTCTCAGGGCATGAGTACTACCAGCTGTCTTGCCCGAGGTCTACCTTCCATTCGTCTACAGACCCACGATCATTATGCCACTCCTGCTCTCAGAAATAGTGGGTTCATGTCATGGAGTAATCCTGTGCAGAGCAGTCTGGAGAAATGGACCTCAAACTACTTCCATCCACCAGCCACATGGTATTCGGTACCAAGCTACACACTTCAGATTCTATTCTTTCTCCTTTTGAGGGGTTTGGCGTATTGGTATTTATAACAGTGAATGAATGTTTATAATATTCATTGTGGATGGAGTCCTCAGTTTACACATCTGTGAATATCCTGGGCCTGTCAGCAGAAATATATACTGCATGAGTATATATTTCTATTTTATATAATATGTAAATATAATGTAAAACAAAATATACATTTATGTATATTGTATGTGTATATATGTATGTATGTATAAAATGGGGCTATCAGTAAGAAATTTCTAAGAGACATGGTTCCCAGGAGTGGCTGAGAACTAGTGGAGACTTCTCCTCTGTACAGGTGGATGAGCGTTACTGAGAGGAGTAGGTGAGAGGAAGTAGAGGGAAGGGTGTATTACTTAGCTATTGCTGTATAACAAAATACTCAAAGCTCCGTGGCTTAAAACAGCTGTTTACTTACTTGAAATTTGTATTGGGATCTGCTAGGAAGTTCTTCTGTTGATCTCCCCTGGAGTATCATAGCTACAATCATTAGGCAGCTTGTCTGAGCCTGGACAGTTAAATATAGGCGCACTTGCACATCTAGGAGTTAGCAGTGGCTGTCATACGGGTGTCTTGTTGTTTCGCTTTGAGGCTACCTGTGGAATACTTGGCTGAGTTATTTTGTAAGATTGAAGAAGGGTTTTGAGAGAGGGAGAATAGAAGCTGCCAGACTTCTTGACAATGAGGTCAATCCCATACCTTTCTCCTAAGCAGAGGCAAGATTTTTTGTGTATCATTTCTGGCTGTTTCATGTATCCTTTGAATAGAATTTCTTGTCACCTGGAGCAGATTCCCTAGCTGGTTTATGATCACATAGGATTTCTTCTGCTATATTCTGGTGGTCAAAGCAAGGTGTGAACCAGCTCAGATCAGGGTCCAGGAACATGAATCCACCTCTTGATGAGAGGAGGCAAAGCCACATGGCAAGCTGTGTATGGACAGAAGGATTTTATGTGGCCATTTTCATAAACTGGCCCCGGTCCTGGAAGGTCTGGTTTCACTCACTGTCACTGTCCTTCCGCTACCTGGTCTCTGAGATGTTCCTGCCTGTGGGTATTTGCTCAGGGTTCAGATTCCTGGGCAGGTGCTTCAGCACCTGCAAGCAATTCCTTCAGTGTCCCTGAATAAAATAATCTTACTTTTCTGACAAGTGTTCTTAGTGACCTCATCCAAACCTTGTACTATTCCCATGGGCTATTGGAGACAGGATGAAAAAGGCAGCTTGGTGAGGTAAAAAGGCTTGGAGATTGGAGAGACCTGCACTCGGCCAGTTCTTTGGTTATGACTGACCATATGGCTTTGGGTAGGTTACTTGACTTGTTTAAATTTTATTTTTCTCATCCATAAAAATGGATACTTCTATTTTTGTGCTTACTTGGGGGAATCATTCAGCAATTGATGATTGTTAGAAAAAAGTCTAAGGGTACCAGGAACCCAAGGTTCTTTATTCAGAATTCCTGAGATAAGCGCACCTCATCTCCAAGCTATTTTCTTTCACCTCACCTTGGTAGGCTGGCCCAGTAGGTACCATGCTTTCATACGTCTGCTGGTCTCATTTTGTCAAGAGTGCTGCAAGCAGGGAAGATTCAAATGGGGTTCCTTCATTTGCCAAAGCTTCTTGCAATGAGCTCTAGAGGAGTGTTAGGAAAACAAGCTAGGTGGTCTGCCTCAGATGACAAGAGATTCTGTTCAAGGGATACATGAGACATCCAGGACCAATATACAGAGGACCAAGGTTTGGATGCAACAAGCAAGGCCTTCTACTTCTTAGGTCCTAGTTGTCTAACTTGTTTGAGCCTAGCTTTCTGTATGTGTTGCTGGGGATCATCATTTTATTTGCCAAGCTTGCTGAGAAGAGAAGATAATTTTGGTAAGAGTTTAGCTAAGTTTCTGGAGCATAGTAGGCACACTGTAAAATGGTAGCTCCTTCTTTTTCTTAGCTCTCTTTATTTTGTGCACCTCTCTTCCCTGTGTGTTGGAGCACTCTCCAGGAAGTCCGTCGCCTTCTTCAAATGAGCTGCCTCCTGGATGTAATAGCTATGTTTTAAAAAGCCATGTGTCATGTGATTTTTTTATAACTTGAATCCTATTTCCTTTTCACTGACCTGATTATTGATCTCAAGAAAGAGTTCATTGTAAAACAGATGTAGTAGGTATGAGCAAAGTTGCTGCAATCAGCTTCCATTGGCATTCTATCCAGGAAAGTAGGCTTCGGGAGATGGAGCATATAGCGTAATTAGTGACAGAGATGGAAAACTAGATTGTGTGATCCAGACTGGGTGGGAAAAGAGGTGAAAATGAACAAGTGGAATGGAATTCAGAAATACATGAAAAAATTACAACTAATATCCAAGGGGTAGGATAGTGTTAAGACATGAGGTCATATTATTGTGTCTATTTTGCAAAATCACTATGGTGAACATGGATCACCTTCATGATGCTTAAAATAAGTTTAGTAAAAAGTGAATTTAAAAGAGAAGGGTTGAGAGGACAGAACCTCAGTATCCATCTGGGTCTAGATGAGGGCCTGGGTGACCGGGGCTGGGGGGGATTCTTGTAGACATGGGCAGATAAGATTGTCAGTAGACACGGACTCTCTTAGATTCTGAGGATGGAGCATGTACCTTGTGAATTTGGAGTACTTTAGAGGATGAAAGGGGGGAGGGTCAGTAACTCCATGATACTTCATTTACTTGGTTAATATTTTTGCTTTGGCTTCCTTGACTCTCATAGGAGGAAGGGTTAGGGCAGAAGGGGTTGAAGTTTTCTGTTCTTCTGACACATGTCATGGCCAACTGGGGAGACCAGGGAAAATCCTCAGAAATTCCCATCAGCGAATCTGGAAGAAATTATTTTATTGCTGTTGTGAAATGCAGAATATTCCACTGTTTACCATTACTGGGAGCCCTTGATGTTTCTGCAAGCTTTCTGCAGCAGTGAGGTGGGATACCTTTCTACCTTCTATATACAAAGCCTCCTTGCTTGGCAGTCACGACCATTCCCTCCTGAGGTCTGGGATCCCTGCTACACACACACACACACACACACACACACACATCAAAACCCCTCAAACCAGGTTTCTTTCTTGAAGCCAGCTGGGCCCCTCCTCCATCTCCAGGATGTCAGACTGTTGGGCAACTTGCCTAGTAGTCCAAAGTTGCAGCTGTCTCCCTGGAGAAGCGCATAAGTGAAGAACTCTCCCCAGGCCCCATACATTTGGCCTGGAGCAGTGCCTCTGCCAGCTCCCCTCTGCTGTACAGCAGGCCTGGTCTGCAGCAGAGCCTGATCCAGAGAAGGAGGGTTTCTTCTTGTGAGGTGGGGGAAGGGTGTTTCAGGCATGTGGACGATTCCAGCTGGAGTTCTGTGGGACAGTTGTGGGCAGGAATGGATGGCTCTGCTGAGCTCTGTTCCTTAGGTCAGGCTTTCTGTTGTTTCCCAATTTCACAAAGATGAGGTAATAGGAGGAGCCATACCCGGGACGTCTGTCTGAGCTCCTCTGATGCCTGATGGTGTGGCAGCTCGCAGTACCCTCTGGTGAATGTAGGGAAAGAGGAAGTCCTTACTTTAAAGGTGTGCCTGGGTGACGGCAGCTCAGGAGGGTTGTCCACAGGTGCTTGCTTGAGCCAACATCTAGTTTTCACTAGTCTACCTGGCTCTCCCAGGTGCCTTGAAAGAAAGGTGTAAGTCCTGTTACCCCCGTGGCAGAAGCTAGTATGGAAAAGTGGAATTGGGGTTTCACACCAGGCTCCAGGGTGGGAACCAGAGTTGGCCATTTGCCCATGATGGAAATGTGGCTAGAGTCTCATCTGCAAGATCCTGGAGCCTGGAGGCATCTTAGCTTCCTCTAACACCAGAGTCTTAACCTCTCCTTGTTTCAGCACTTACCGTTCTTGGTGGTCGTGGGGGGGGATGCTTGGAGATTGTGTCCGTGCTATCTGTCAGTCACTAGCACCAGAACTGAGAAAACAGTAGCTGAATTTAAACCACCAAGAGGCTGGGGGAGGATTTTGTGTGGTTCCAAGAGGAGGGACAGCTGGCAGGACTGATGGCCCATGGCACTGGGCCAGCTTGACTTCTAATGTCACGGAAAGTAATGAAAGAGATGAGGTGATTTGTGGGCCCTGCAGGGGATGCAGAGCCAGCCTGCATGTGCAGCCAGCAGGGTGTCAGTTCGGCACTTGGCGTTGCCCTGTGCTCTGTGTGGTGGGGCACTGGGGGGTGATAGCGCACCAAGTTCATGGAGTGCCGCATGTGACCACCCTCTTCACTGTCTCTTCTCTAGATGTCTGCTGTGTTGTCCTAGGTGAATATCTTATTCAACATGTCTAAAATTAAACATAGTCTCCTCTCAGTATGTTCTTTCTTAAGACTTAAAAATACCAAATTTCTTAATCATCTTCTCTTCCATGACGGCCTCATGTTGGTTTTTAGATCTTGCCTTCCTTCCTCCTTTCCTACCTAGTTCCACCTTCCTACCTCATGTGAAGATGACTGAGAATGTCCTGGCCAGCCACTCTGGTCTTGGATTGTTCCTTTCACTCTCCCAGATCCATCTTGTTAAAGCAATGACACCTTTGGGCCATCTCTACATCCCAGAGCAATAACTTAATCTGGGTGTTGTCATAGTCACTAGGAAAGGACAGAGTAGAATGAAGGGCATCCTCAAGGAACCCACACGAGGCAAGGCCTCCAAGTGGTATTCAGAGGCCATCATGGTCATACTCTGACCTCCACTGTGATACACTTAAAATGGCTTAAGAATCCTGGGCTGTCTTCTCTTTGCTACTCCTCTGTGACCATGGTCCTTATCTTTTATCAGTTGTTTGGTTTATAATTAGGAATTTTGACCCTTTGGGTTATTAGTGGGGTCAAATTTACCTCAAAGGTAAAAAGCAGTTCCTGGGTGCTTAAAGTCAGGCATACCAGTCAAGCCAAAGATAGCTGACCCAAGTCATGGTGTAAGACAAGCATGGAAGCCAAGAGTCATGTTGACAGCTCAAACTCAGCCCGTGGCTGAATCACCTTGTGTGCAAGTCACTTTCCCAGTATGGCCTTAGGTTTGTTTTTTGTTTTTCAGATGTAAAATATAGTTAATTTCTGTGATCTCTGGGTTGTTCGTCACACTGCTGTCCTCTGTTTTTAATGGAGTTTGGAAAATGCCTGTATTTTCTTACTTGAGATCAGCTATGTCTTTGTCCTGTGCCAAAAGCCAGGAGTCCTGGCTAAAAAGGAATTAGAGTGTGGCCTACAGGAGAGACCTTCTACCTGATGGACATTTATAATATCTATAAAACAAAGGAGACAACAGATTGATTTCTTGTCTGACTCCTGGGGTGGAGAGGTCCATTTGTTCCCAAGGGTACTGAGCACTTAGTAAAGATCACCTGACTTCCCTAAGAACCGGAGGAGGGGTCCATCCATGTTAGAGGTAGACAGAAATGTCTGGGTGGATAGCGCTACTGAGGACAGGTACTTTCACCGTCTTTCTTCTTTCCCCTTTCCATGGGACCTGGGAGAATGATGGATTCCTAGTGTGTGGGATAGAGACTTCTTCAGTTGTCCTGCTTAGGGGAAGGCAGCCATATTTCATACCTACAGGGCAAGAGCAAGGTCTTTGTTTGACACCTTACCATTTTCCATACAATGAATATCCAGGCTGAATCTTGAACACACACATAATCTAGAAAGTGGTTTAGATGCCAGTTAGTTGGGAGCATGTGAGGGAGTTAAGTATCCCCAAGAGACCTGAAGCTTTGGAAGGGGATCCAAGGAGCCACTGAAAAGCTGATCATGAAGTGCTTGTTGGGGGTAGGTTTGATATATGCTAGAGAAAACTGTATTTTAGGGGGCAGTAGTCCAAATATTTCTCTTTGCAGTTTTCCTAGCCTCGTATCTTAAGAGTAGGTCCAGACCTACAGGACCACACAGTGGCATCTAAGTACCTGTCTGAGATGAGATCCACACGCTGTGCATTCCTGCTGTGCCATCCACAGCATACCTCCCTATTTAAAGGTGATACTAAGACCACAGTAAGCAAGCGGTAAAAGGAGAATTCTTTCAGAGAAAACACTTTCAGAATGCAAGGCTATATCTACTTTTTTTTTTTAAGCCGTGGCCTCCCTTTTGTCAGATTCCTTGTGACCATGGCCTTTGCACACCCTGACCAGGATGCTGCTAAACTTGAGCTTGGGGAGCTTGTGTCCGTCCATCCCAGCTTGGTCTCATAGCTCTGGCAAGCTCTGCAGAGCTGTTCTGTTTCTTTCCTCCTGTTTGGAAGGAGTGCCCTAGGTTTCTTGTGCTCCCAGATAGTTCTGGAACTAGTGTTTCCAGGCCTCCAGCTTCTACCTTGAAGGTGACTGAGTTTTCCATAGCGTTTCCAACAGTTTCTCTGCTAGTTTACCCCCATTTAGTGTTGCCTTCCCCAAATCTCACCAAGAAAAACAAATTGCCCTCCTCCACGTTTTTTACAACCTAGGGGAAGAAAGAGAGGTTTACAGGGAAGTCACAAAAAGGCCTGTCTGACTTTTCAGAGAGGCCCAACTTGGAATTTGCACCTCATCACTTGCCAGTTGTGTGACTCATGGCTGGCCATAGACCGTCCCAAATAACCAGTCATCTTATCTGTGAAATTACGGGCGACCTCCCAGGTGAGACAGAGGGAGGATCCTCCGCATGGGGAACCTGCAGCTCTGTGCCGCCCTCCACACAGTTCTCAGTGCTCTACCCTGGCTCTTCTTTCCTACATGGCTCACGCCACTCTGCTGTCTTTTCCGTTGGTTCTACTCAGTGTCTGTCTGTCTGCCTCTCCCTCCTCGCTGCCGGTGAACAATACTACAGCTCTCATTCTGTGTGTATCTATAACCACAGCCTACAAGTATGTCTAAAACCCACTGACATGTCAGATGTCCTATCTCAAAGCCTACCCTTATGTGTGATGGTTAAACAGTCCCAGGCTAGACCAAAACAAAACAAAACAAAAAAACCCTGACTCACCACCTATCATATATTTGTAATGAAGGAGAAGAAAGGAGGGAGCTTTATTTTAATAACAAGAATAGCAAAATCCCACAGCAAAGTGGAGCCCTGTTTTCCTCTCGTCCTGAAAGCTGCTCTCATTGCTGCTCATGATCAGAACGGGTTAGATT
Organism: Ellobius talpinus; assembly: GCA_001685095.1. Lineage (NCBI taxonomy): Eukaryota > Metazoa > Chordata > Mammalia > Rodentia > Cricetidae > Ellobius > Ellobius talpinus. Next base: position 40,671 of record LOJH01000452.1, on the reverse strand, counting down.
AAATTAGAAGGTGAAGGGGTTTGAGGGAAGATGTCAGTAAAGGCTCTGATGTTGATTTTGGGGTGCTTTTAAAGACTTCTGAGCTGCTGGCTTTGGTTCTTTATTAACTCTAATTTACTTCAAAATGCGTAGGCTCCCTGTCTCCTGCTGCAGGTGTAAATGGTTAGCAGCAATGATTAGGATTCTTTTTGGCCCTAAAATGGAACTAAGCAGGGATGACAGAGTAGAGAGGAGAGGAATGAAAACCCTTCCTGAGATAGTTTGGAAAGAACTGGAGCTAAAAGAAGTGGCTGTGCTGATGATATGTGTGAATTTACCGTGTCAGCCCTGCTCACAGTGGACATGGGTGCTGGATATGACAGAGAAGAAAGGAAGGAGAAGGAGGAACCCAGGGTGAGTGTTTGTGTTTTGGATCTGGGTTCCAGAAGTCTCACTTTTATTCTAAGTTTGGATGCTTTCCTATTGGCTTTGTAATGACTGTCCTCCTGCACTAAGCAACAGGAATCTGATGAAAATTTATGCAAGACAAAATTATCCTGAGAGAATTAAATATACACAAGGATGCTGGAAAATGTTTTTTGGTTGTATCTCAAAACAACAGGGTAGCAAATATTTGGGGTCTGGGGAGGAAGTTCTAGGGAACACATAGTAGCTATCTGTTGTCAGAGAACGAATTCCAAGACAACACGTCTTTTTTGACTACAGTTTCTGGAGTCAAGAATCCAGATGTAGCGTACTGGCTCCCCTACTCCATGGTCTCTCATTAAACTTCAGTGAAAGTGTCACCTAGACCCTAACAAGCTAAACTGGTTGTTGGCAGCCCACCAAGGAGCTTTAGATTTAGGACCTATGTTCCCTGCTCTGAGGACCTCTTGTGTGGCAGCTTACCTCAGCAAAGCCAAGAAAGAGAGCAAGCTAGGAGAAGCCACTGTATTAGGTAGCAAAATCACCAAGTGCCATGTTACTACCTTTTCCCTTTTCTGTTGGTGAAGAAGTCCCCTGGCAGGTACATAAGTGGAGGACATCACTGGCACCTGGCTCAGGGTCTCTTTGACAAAGGACATTTAAGTTAAGAAGTTGGAAATGGTAGGACCTTGTCTTTCATTCTCTAGGCCTCTTTAACTGCCTAGTGATCAGCCTCCAGTCTTGAAATGTGTGCCTTCTGCTTGAATTCCTTCTGCTGCTCATCCATTCTGACCAACATGGCATCTTCACAGCTGTTCCCTCTCGCTAAAGAGTTTAGTACTGCATATAAAACACGCATAGAAAAAGTGGTGGGGAATAGGAGCAGGAAAGGTCAAAGTGTTAAGTATTTGTGTATAAAGGGTGTGATGGGTTGAATTGGGTCCTAAAATTCATAATGTGAAAAGTCCTAGCCCCTGCTACCCCAGTGTGTGACTTTATTTATTGATACATCCATTCAAGATGTGATTACGTGAGAATTTGGTTCTTAGGGTGGATGTCAGAGGCTTACACAGGATAGACAACACTGTAAGCAGGCAAATCAGGGGCAACTACTGATGAGCCAAGCAGAAGGGCCTTAGAGGAAACTCACCTTGCTTGATGTTGGACTTGAATCTCTCAGAGATGTGGAAAATAAATTTTGGTTGTTTAAGACACCCAGGCTGCAGTACCTAATCATGGTGGTTCCAGAGAGCTAGCGCATGTAGCATCTTTATTGTAAAATTTCATTCGTTTTATGTTTGTTAATAGACACCTTTGTTATGACTTGAATCAGAAATGTCTCCCCATGGACTTATATTTTGCAGGCTTATTCCCCAACTAGTGGAGTCATTTTGACATGCCATGGAACCGTTAGGATGTGGGCCCCGGGCTGGAAGAAGTAGGTCTCTAGTGGCAAGCCTTCAATGAGTATACCCAGACCCTGGCTCCGGTCATGCTCTCACTGCTTCCTGGTTTGCTATGATGTGAACAGCCTCTGCCATGCCCTCCCACCCCCGTGATCTGAGCTGCTCTTGGCATACCTTCACAGTGGACTGAAAGCCTCAGAAAGCATGACTTAATAAATAAACCAAAATAAATGGTTCTTCCCTTCAGCTGGGTAGTGTGCAGTGTGGGCATGACAATGGACAAGTGACTACGGATATACCTTTCTCGTGGGGACTGTGGGAGAGGAGGGCTGGGCAGTTACAACTGGGCCATGCCTTTAAGATCACGCCATCTTTTTGATCAATGGCAATGCAAATAAATCAGAATGTGTGATGAGCACCACAGTCGCCCCATGTATATACTGGGGGGATAGATGGAGTGGAGGGGGCTTTATTTTGAGCTGCTTCTTAAGATGGATTGAGTTTTCAGATGTTAAGGGGAAGGATATATGAGGATGGAAAACCCCAGTGTGAGCTCTTGGCTGCAGCAGTTCGATGGACGTGCATTTTTATCTGCCTCTGCCTCTTAGTGGCTCTGTGACTCCAGACAGATCAGCATGTCTGTGCTCGAAATCCCCATCTTTAAGGTGCAGATGATTACCATGCAGGCTCATGGGTTGTTGTAGGGATTGGATGAATTGATGAGAATGAAGAGCTTACAAGAATACTAGGTCTATCTGACCATCGGGCATTACAATTGCTTTGGAAATACAGATCTCGGGTCATTTAATTCCTCAGTGGTTTTGTGGAATGAATTTCTTAGCAGAACCCTGCCTAACTCTCCAAGCTCCACTCTTGTTCCAACCCTGAAGGAAGGCAGCTGTGCTTCTCCCTCTTACCCGGCTTCTCTCCCTACTGTATACTCACGAAGACCCAGGTGAGTCCTCAGCTCCCCTGACAGCTTTTCAGAGCCTCCTACACTCAGCCCTGCCGCCATCTCACGGGTTACAGCTGCAATGCTCACACTTCTGCTCTGCTTCTTTGTTTGCCCAGAGAGCCCTTGAAGTCTGGAACTATGTATTTCCCTTCAAGTTGTGGATCCTTAGCTTCTGACACATAGTAGGCCCACCTTGAACGGTTGTTGAATGAATAGAGATACATATGTATACAGTAATAGTCTAGTAATGGTGTATTGATGCAAGAACAGTTCTTCCCTCCATGGGAATAGGAAACAGTTGATAATTGAGACCAATATGAAAGATCATGGCCTTTGAGCTGAAGTTCAGATTACCTCAAATATTCTAACATGATAACAGGGTTTTTTTTGACAATTTTTAATAGTGACAGAAAAAAAGAAAGTCATAAAATCAAGGGACTTTTTTAATACATTGGTGGGAACTTCAGGTAAAGTGGGGTAAACACTGCTGTAGGTTTTCAATGCTGTGATGACATTCTCAGCTTTAGGGTTGGTGGAAGCCAGTAGGTTTATTAATACATCCCCAAAAGTTTCGCTGGATAGTCCAAAGGATGTTAGGTCAGATATAGACTGAACCATGGATGGCTGTAAGAAGGATAAAGACAGCCCAAGAAAACTGGACTCCAGGGGGCTGGAGAGATAGCTCAAAGGTTAAGAGCATTGCCTGCTCTTCCAAAGGTC
>LOJH01000452.1:6291-34704 GCA_001685095.1 Ellobius talpinus | reverse complement strand
ACAAGAGCAAGTTCCAGGACAGCTTCCAAAGCTACAGAGAAACCCTGTCTCAAATAAATAAATAAACAAACAAGCAAACAAACAAATAAATAAATAGATAGCTTTAGAGACGCATCTCCACTTCCATGGCATAGGGATGGGTGCCTCAGCCTTTGAGTGCTAGAATGCTGAGATTACAGTGTGTGCTGCCACATCTAGCTGTCAACTTTTTGAAAGAAACAAATATTGTTTATGTCTTAGACAGTGTCAAACATGTATATAATTCATTGGGATTACATTCACCCCTCATTACTCTATCTTCACTCTCTTCTGGTGTGGGAGGTCCTTCTGTATATGTATTGCTTTTATTGGTTAATGAATAAAGCTTCTTTGGCCTCTGGCAGGGCAGAATAGAGCAAGTCAGGAATTCCAAGCACAGATAGAGGAGAAAAGAAGGTGGAGTCAGGGAGATGGCATGTAGCTGCTGAAGGAGAAAGACACCTGGGAATTTTACCGGTAAACCGTGACCCTCGTGGTAAAATATAAAATAACAGGAATGGGTTAATTTAAGATATAAGAGCTAACTAGCAATCACGCCTAAGTGATTGGCCAAAGGGTGTTTTAATTAATACAGTTTCCGTGAGATTATATCTGGTCTGGGTGGCCGGGAATGAATGAGCAGCCTCCATCTATACTCTCCCACTCCTGCTGTGTTCCCAGTTGTCCCCTCCCCACTTTTATATTGTTGTGTCTTACAGTTTTATGCAGGTATCCACAGCTAGGCTATGTTCATGATCACAGTGGCCCTGTCATATTCAGAAGGCAACATTTCATAGCTTTCCTATCTTCTGGCTCCTGTAGCCTTTCTTCCCTCTTTCTGCACTGTTCCCTGGGTTTTGGAGGGGTGATATCTGTGTCCCATTTATGGCTTACTACTCAAGAGCCACCAATTTTCAGCACTTTGACCAGTTGTGACTATGAATTAATGGTTGTCACTGAAAGCTTCTCTGACACAGGTTGAGAGCAGCATTATCCTGTAGGTATAAACATAAATATTTAGAAGGCAGTTTTACTGCATGTCCATTTTGTAAACCCTCAGTGGTACATTCCTCACTAGGGACTGTGACATCCCCAGGCATAAGTCCCTTGTCCGGGTTTATTTACAGTAGTAGGAGTGTATTCCCTCTCATGGATCAGGTCTCTGAGCTAACCAGTAAGTTCTTGCTACCCACCCAGCAGTCTTGCCAGTATTTACATTACTTGTCTGGTTGGTATTGTCGCAGGTGGTGTCTACAGCTGGGTAACAACACTAATACCTTTTCTTCCCTAGCAACCTACGAGTACCTTCTAGCAAGCATGCAAGTGTCATCTATTTGCAGGTCTCCGGATACCCAAGCCACACTCTTAAGAACAGAGGGAGGTAGGGTTTCCCCATCAGCTCTGCTAGGCTGGAGTTGACATCAAGATAAGAATTACATGTTTTCCTGAGTACCCATCCTGACAAGGAGGGGGAGTCAGGACAAGGATCTCCAGAAACTTTGGACCCAACCTGTTACTAAACATCTGCTGTATAGGGATGTCTTAATACAGGTTTCTTCCTCCCCGAGGATTTGGTGCTGGGGCCTATGATGGGCAGACTGAATGACAGAGTAATTAACAGGCTGGGAGAAACTCAGTTGTTTCTGAAGATGTCTTTGGGAAGGCACACATGGACTGACAAGATCAATGAGCTGTAAATGGATTACTGGTCTGGTAGTGTGGAGTCAAGGAGACAGGCCCTTCATTCTGCAGCATGGCAGTAGATTTTTATTGTGAGTCATCATTAGAAAACTATAAGGTAGGAGGAATTCTTCTGAAAAAAAATTGTGTGCATATGTGTGTAGTACATGCATGTGTATAGGACATGCCTGTGTGTGTATTTTAACATGTGAGTGGGTGCACATGTATGAGTGGGTACATGTGTGTACTTAAGTATTGAGATAACTCATTTAACAACTGGTGTCTACCTTGATCTCCATATGTACTATATTGAGGCAGGGTCCCCCTTTGAGCTAGTTCTGGGGTTCATCCGTCTCTGCCTCCTGCACACACTATGATCACAGGCTGCCACACCCACCTGGCTTTTTACATGGATTCTAGGCATGCAACCTCACTCATGTGTTGCAAACTCAGTGAATTTGTTGAAAGATGTACAAGGATACTGGAGTAGGAGGATACTGGGGGAAAACCCTCCGAGGATGCATTTCCCAGCAGTGTGGATAGACTACAGGTCCTCAACCCTAGCTACAGATGGAATCTCCTGGGGAAAGGATTTTTCAAACCTCTCAAAATGAAACAAAGCATAATCAACAGCCAAGTAAGGACCAATATCAACCATAAACCCACCCTGTACCTCACTCCAGAGTTAAAAAGCAAGACTGTCCAGGCAGGAGCCTGTGTATTGTGTTTTCACCCATGGCCTGGGTTCAGCCCATGGGGTTGAGAACAAATGTTAGCACACTGGAGACTCACCTGGGGCTCTTTAAAATAAAAGTTGCTGGACTTCCCTCCTAGAGACAGTCCAGTACATCTAAGGAAGGGACAGAAATCTGCATGTTACCAAATGTCTCCGGAACAGCTCAGGTTCTGCAGTAGCAGCTGGGTTAGAGGATGTGAACATTTCAGGCAGCACGAAAATGGCTGTGAGGGCAAAGGTGGTGGCAGAGAAACGCTTTGCAGGAAAAAGACATTTCTGAAAAGATTTCTCTTCCGAGCAAAGGCTGCTATAGTTACTATATCATTACTCCCTCAGCATGGCTGGCGCTGACAGAAATTGGTCTCTAGCACTCGACTTAGTCACTTAATTACATTTACCTTCAGCTGCTCTTGGACGGTGGCAGCACAGTGGGGCTTATAATCAGGAGAAGGAAGCACTTTGGATAGGGAATGTGAGCTAGAGCAGGTGTTGGCGGGAGGTGTGTGCTCTCTGGCTCCTGGTGTCCAGAGCTGTGAAGTGTCAGGGTCTGAGATCTTACCTGGGTACAGGCTAAGAAGTTAGCTTGCCAGCTTCATGGATTCCGGCAGATGATTTGAGAATCCTAGACCACTGTCCAAGGATCTTACTCATGGCAAACAGGCAGCATGAATTCCAGCCTCTTTGTGTTCATTTTCAGGGGTCAAGTGCACACTGTATGTACAGTGATGGTCCTCAGTGTGACCCAGCCTTAGGAGATTGCAGCCTTCTAGAGGGTTGATACCAGCCTGCCTCTGTCTCAGAGGGAGTGTTACGTTTGTTGTATTTGTCAGCAGAAACCTGCCTTCTGACTCAGGGGGAAATGATATCTGTATCTCTCAAGGCTGCTGCTCACTTTCTCAGTGACCGCCCTTTAAAAGATATTCTTGAACAAAAGCTGTTTATAAGACATGCAAAAATACGGGGAACCCTGGAGTACTGTCCCCTAACTCCTGTGGACTCCCAGCAGTGGAAGTTATGGTTTTCTTGCTATATATCTCTAGCTCCCGGGAAGACTGAACATGGCAATCTAGGCATGGAGTGGAGAGTGCACTGAGATACTAACCAAGTACTCATAATATTGACATTTAAAAATATAAGTTGGGCAGTGGTGGTGCACGCCTTTAATCCCAGCACTCGGGAGGCAGAGGCAGGTGGATTTCTGCGAGTTTGAGGCCAGCCTAGTCTACAGAGGTGGTTTCAGGATAGCCAGGACTGTTACACAGAGAAACCCTGTCTTGTAAAACAAACAAACAAACAAACAAAAACACAAAAGGAAAAAAAGAAAGGAAGGAAGGAAGAAAAGAAAGAAAGAAAGAAGAAAGACAGAAAGAAAGGAAAATATCGTTACTGCAGGTGATCTCACCTTGTGTCCTCAGAGCATACCATAGATTTCAGGAGTTTGGAAAGGGACATGGGGGTAGGAGGTAGCATTGTTTTTCCCATTGACCATCTTGTTCTTGCTGCTCAAAGAGGATATCCAAGCTTGTGTACAAAACAGTATATAAGCAAGAATACACACACACACATACACACACACACACTTTTAAACAGAACTTTACAAAGTACTTTGCCAGACTACCTGCCCTTCCTATTTTCTGTGTATAGTGCAGAAGATTGATCAGACAAGGTCACACTATTTCTCCAGCAGTGAACTTTTAAGCAGTGGAAAGTGATGAAGGCCTAGGGTGAAGAAAAGGGCAGGGGACAGCAGAGAACACCAGGATATATTGGTAGAGAAGTTGAATCATGCAGGGAGATTTGTGGTTGGCCTCCCTGCATCGCCTCTAATCCCTTCCAGGGATTCCGACCTTCCCTTCCAAGGAATTATGTGTCTGAACAATGACATTTTAAGACCTCATCTGCCTTCCCTTTCTGTTTCCACCAGTGCTGCATTTATCCGTGGGGATTACTTGGAACACAGTCCAATGTGAAGTTGGGGGTTAGCCAGATTATCTCAGAGGCTACTCAATACCAACCAGAGTCCCCTTGTCTGTTGCTAACCTCAGGACATTGTGGTGTATAGAAACCCACTTTATTGGGCTTGTGATTTTGCGGGTCAAGAATTAGACAGAAGAGTAGGAAAATATGTGGAGGTTCTGTGCTTACAAGGCCTGTGGGCTTCAATAGCTGAAGGTAGTGGGACCATCTACATGGGTTAGAGCATATACTTGTATCCATATGTCTGAGCTACAGTTATACCTGTAGCTATACCAGAGATATCATACTGTACTTGGCATAGACTACTTTACTTCAAGTCACCAATATATGTGGGTATTTCTCTCTACCAGCAACCAAATTAATTCTGTTCTCCAGAGGACACCATAATTCTATTCAGTTCTGACAGTCTGGCCCGGAGACAGTAACAGATCATAAAACTTAGACTCCAATCCATAAATGCATTCTTTTAAATGCCACTTGGAACCCCCAAGTTGGAACCTGTGTTTCTGACTGCCGGGTTGTTAATTGGGGTTCTTAGGAACTTCTTAGCTCTGTCCACAAGAGGGGAACTCAGGGAAGTACTTGTGCTGGGATATTACAAAGGGTTTTGCAAATAGGTGAACATCCAGATAGAAGAGGGGAATAGGTCAAGGCCCTGAGAAAGGAGTGTAAAACTGTTCCAGAACCTCCACATATTTTCCTATGTAGCAGCATCCTGGACTGGTCAACCTGGGCTTTTATGTAAGCTTCATCATATGGGCACAATTAATTGAATCATTAGCCATGGTGATTAATTTAACTTTTGGCTACTTTCTCCCTGCTGCCCTCCAGGTTAGGTTGGACTAAAAGTCCCAACCCTTTAATCATTCTGTGGTCTTTCTGGTAATAGCCTCCTTCTTCTAGAGTTGTCTAGAGGATCATCCCATGGTTTCAGAAGTTGTATGTCTGGAAATGGGGGCAAAAATCACTACACATTTCATAATCCCATAAACCAAATTACTCCTTGACATCACTTCTCCTTCATTGTGCCTACTGGGGCCAGAATATCCATTATTTGTTTTCCTGCAACATTATCTGATACTGGGACAGAATCAGCTGACTGACTGGCCATCTTTCTCTTTTTGTATGATCTCTCTGTATAACTTGCCTGGGCTTCTTCATATCATTGTGATCTCAGTGGGGTCACTGTTGGCTTTCTCTAGTTCTTTTAGACTCTTAGACAAAGAATGTAAGGCCTCAGAGATCCCCTACTAGCCCATCTGCTACATTCTCTTAGCCTTGTGAATCATGAAGACCTATCTAGATGGAAGGGGATGGGAGTTAGACTCTGTCTCTTACTTGGAGAACCAGTGAACAATTTAAATTTAATCTATCCTACCAGATCAAACTGTATCTCTAGGCAAAGTATGACCACAGAGGACTCTTTAGACACTTGGGAAGGTCAAGAACAGAACACTGGTTGTTATGGGTTAAATCATGTCTTCTTTAGATCCGTATGCAGAAGCCATGGCTCAGAATTCAGCCACATTTGTAGGCACAGCCTTTAAGAGGTTATTGAGTTGAAATCAGGCTGTCAGAGTGGGAATGACCCAATATAATTGATGTTCTTATTAATAGAAGAGTGTGGTCTCAGTGGGAAGGAGGTTAAGGGTACAAATGCCAACTGTTTACAAGCCAGGGAGAGGCTCAGAGGAAACCAAATTTGATTGCACCTTGATCTTGAAGTTCCAACTTCTAGAACTGTCAGAAAACAAATGTCTGAGGGGCACTAAGCTTCTGCTCTGGATGGTGCCATATAGACTAACACACAGGTGACAAGAGTCGAGCATGAACTAGCAATTTCATTTGTCTTGTATCTCATATGTATAAAACATTTTCTTCAGAAGATTGCCAGCATAGGCACTTCTTCATGAACTTTTAACCTAGAATCTGTTTGATCATTGACCCACTTTTGCCCCCTTCATGCAAACTCCAGAATGGCTTTGTCTTCAGAGACATCTCCCAACTTCTCCTAGCCTGCTTTTCGGGTGTCAGCCCCTGTAGACTCCACCTCCAAGGCTCCTTGACCACTGCCTCATGGGTGACCTTAGTGGGTGGAAGGCACTGGTGTGATGTTGAAGGTATGAAGAAAGGAGAGCCCGGGCCTCTCTACCTGCCTTCCCAGATCCCCCATTTTCTGTGTGAAGACACAAGGCTGTGCTCTTTTAGCTGTAACTTCCACAGTGTAGCCCTGGCTGCTGATACTCCTCCATCCCATTACCTGGGCAACCAGTTTCCTACACTGGACTTCCTGTTTTTAATTCCTGGAGTAATTTTTGTCTTTCTACTTGGACCCTGAGTAATATGCCTGTTTAATAGTTCTCCTGATTTAAATAGACACCCACACCTCTGTGTTCCTAAATACACAGGCTTCTCTTTACACATAGAGTCCAATTTAGCATTCATTCTGGAAATCTTTAAACTGCAGTTTGGGGCACTTCTAAAAGAAATAAAAATAAATGAAAAAAATTGCGGTCTTCTACAGTCCAACTTGTTTTTGATAAAATTTAACCTTTGATGTATTTTCCTCTAGATTTTGCAGTTTCTTTTTCTCCATTTGCCCAATATTTTTATGCCATTTTTACATAGTTAAGCTCACAAATTGTATCTATTTTTCGCATTCTGTCTTTTCGCTTGGCATTTTATCATCAGCATCTCACTAATTTAGAATTCTTTATAACATCACTTTTAACTTATAAAAGAACTAAGAAGCTAGAATTCTGACAGGAGATTCTGTGCTCCAAAAGGAGTGTGCCAATTAGATTTTTGCGTCTGTGTCTCTAAATTTGGTTTTTCTGTAGTTATGGACTGAGGGCTTGTGGGGGCTGTGTTGTAGAGAGAGGGGGAGGAGACATGGGAGTAGAGGTGCCCAGAAGCCAAGAGGGCGTGAGTGAAGCAGTCAGAGAAAAGGGAAATAAAAAGAAGTCAATTGCTGGGCGAAGTCTCCAGACTAGGAGTGTAATAAAAAAAAAACGTGGGGAGATCAATATGAGCCTGACTGATCCCCAAGTCTCTTCTTGTGACATGATCTGAATAGTAAGTGAGCCATGGGCCTTGAGAAGAAGAAAAACCCTTCATGGGAAGGAGAGGTATAGGCTAGTGTCTTTGGGGTCAGGCAGCCATGTTAGTCCTGCTATTCCATATCTACCAGCTATGTGAGGATAGGCAGGCTGGGAACCTGTACTATTTCCTGCTTTGTGGAGTGAAATGCAGCATTCAGAAGTTACACAGTCTTGTTTATTCCCCTACAAGATGAACATTTGCTCCTAGGTGAGTACAGAGTTGAAGAATCTCCATGAATGAGGTGGCTGTCACCTGGTGTTAGAAGCTTGTTTCTACGTTACTGAAAGCACAAACAGTCCGCCCTCTGAGAACAGGAGAGTTAGCATCTGTGTTAGATGTGGAAATGTATCCGTTGGTGCAGCTGAACCCAAGGGCACTGTGCTGGGGTATAGCTCAGTGCGTCTTCTCCAATTTCAGCCTGGCCCCATTCCCTTCCTGGGCAGGCTCTTATCTGCAGCATCATGGGAGGAGAGGTTGTGTGCTCTGAAGATATGAAGTATGCTTGTGAGGGACACACGTTTGAGGACTCTGAACTGACTGATCCGTATGTTTAGGAAGAGAAGGTAGTGATGGTAGGGAGAATGGGTGGAGGAAACACTAAGTGTGTGTGTGGGGATAGTTGCATATTGGTGCAAAATGTTTGTGTCCCCAAATGACTTTGGGATGTACTTGAAATGTTGATTGTTTACTATTAGCAGAGATTCAGGGAGCAGACTTGGAGGAGGTTAGAACTCGAGACCAGCATGCACCTTCAGGTGTGGAGGCACTACAAACTCTGTGTCTTAGAACTTCTCTTCTGGAGCTTACCCAAGAAAAGGGAGCTTAACAGATGTCCCAAGGCCTCATTCTTTCTCTCACAGAGAAAAGAAAGCCCTTCTCGGTGATCTGTTCCCCGGGAAGCTGTCCACTCTAACCTGATAGGCTGCAGGGATCGGCACTGAAGGACCAACGGATGGAGCAGATAGAGTGCTTTGTTAGTGGTGGGGCCTTCTGGGAAGCTGGCCTATCTGAAAGCTACAATAAAGCCTGTTCCCATTCATGGCTCCAGTCTTCCCTTTCTGGTCCCATCACCATGTGAAGTCACTCACCTTACCCAACCATCCCTGGAGGGGAAGTCTCAGAGCAGAGTCTCATCAAATCACTGACTCTGCATGTATTGCGGCTCCACAAGAGCCCATCCTGGCCTCTATTTGAAGTCACCTCTTGGCTCTATTGTTTGGGTAACAATGAGGAGCTGAGTTTAGCAGCAGAGCCTGGGGTGCTTTGTCCATGTTTCTCCACAAAAGGACAGCTGCCGCAGCCTACAGATGCCTACCAACCAGCCAGAAATCTAATTTCAGACCCTGGCATCCAACTCACCTGCAACACCAGTATGCTCAGAATTGTTTGGGTTCTTGTCAGAAGTGTTCCTTTGCCTTGAGGGAAGGAAGAGCTCCTGGGAGCAGAGATGGAGGGAGCCAGGGACATTTCTTTTACCACTGACATTTTCTGCAGAACTCAGAGCTCCTTCCCTGTATGTCCACTCAGAGGATGGTGTTTGCCATGCCCCACCTGTCTTAACTGGGAACTCCTGAAACTGCCCCTCCATTAGGTTGACTTGCATGTTGCTCTACCTGCGGAGTGTGGCTGAAGCAAGCTTCCCTGATTTATGTTAATTCCTGGCCTCCTGAGGCATTTTGTCTTTGACTGAAATGTGAGCTATAGTGGAGTCTATCTTGGATTCACAGCTTGGGCACAGGGGGCATGTGACGTGCTCTTCCAACTAGGATTTGCTGTAGTTATTGTCCATAGTGCTGATAGTAATGGAGGCTGCTGACCTTTCCACCTGAAATCCAAGTGCCCAGATGGAATCAAGAGAGAAGGTTGGGGTGAAACAGGGGCCAGGAGAGACAGTCTTTTTCAAAATAAGCTTACATCAAAGAAATTCCTCAGGAGCACATTCTTCTGTGTGTGTGTGTGTGTGTGTGTGTGTGTGTGTGTGTGTATTCAAGTAGGTCTTTTCCTTATTTCTGAGGACAAAAATAATTTTTCCTTGGTTATTTATTTATAAGTCATCATTTCATTTCTTAATACCTAAATACATGCACATATGAAATATATAAATATAAATACATAAATGTGTGACAAAAATAAATCACACCTACTTAGTAATATTTTAAAGCAAAACACATCGCAGACATATTTCATTATACTTACATTTGCGAGAATTAGTTTTCATCAGCTTAATTGTCTTTTATCACGTGGCGGCATCTAGGCGGTGACAGCAGCACTGCTAACCCAGAATGCTTGCTTGCGTGCCTTGCCTGGGAATATGTCAAGCACTGTGCTAGGCCGCAGTACTAGAAGGCAGGCTCTGTCTTCACACCTCCTGGGCTAGGAGATAGAGGCTTACAGAGTGCCGTTTTCTTTTATAGAGACAGGATCTTACTATGTAGCCTAGGCTAGCCTTAAACCCAATAATCCTCCTGCCTCAGCGCTTCCCAAGTGCTAGGATTAGGAGCATGTACTGCCACACTGTGGCTGAAAATAAGTACCTTTCTGAAGCTCATGCAGTCCTTACAGGGCAGAGCCAGGATTTGATCTAATAGTTCTGGATTTAGACTGCATACGCCTACCAAGGATACAGTGTAACCTTCATTTATTTAACTACTCTTTATGTTTCAGACATGCATCATTGATTTTAAAAATTATAATGTCTGCTTCTTGTTATATAGCCAGATTGGCCTTCTACTTGTGATTCTCTTCTTGCCTTCACTTGCTAAGTCCTGTGAACACAGGCATGCGCCACCAGAGCCAGCTCAAGGATTATTTCTTATTAGAAAAATTCTGCCAACGGTCATAGTGAGACTCTCTCAAAGGGAGAAAGTACATTCTTGTGGCACGTGACTTACTCTTTGTATAGATTCACAGTAATTCCTTTGACTAAATCTGCCTTGCATTGTCATGCTATCTTTGAACTAGGTGGGATCATGTAGATTTGTAACAAGCTGAGCCTTTTCTGTGTACTTGATGGTATAAGGCTTTATTTGATCTTTCTGACCATCTAGGGTATGAGAGAGGTGACTGTTTCCTCCAGGTCCTGTATACAAGGTGAGTTCAGTTCTCTCAATCATTAAGCCCTGGTCTCTGGCCTCAGAAAGCCAGCCCAGGTGTTGGTTCCAAATAAACACACAAAATACAGTGTCCTCTTTCAGTTAATCTAGCCTGATTTCTCTTACCTTATCTCCTGGATTCCGTCATTCCTGGTCTTTGTCTCTAGTCCTGACCTTTCCAGCTACAGAGTATCTCCAACGAGGGCAGCGTCTTTCCTGCTTGCTCTCCTGTATCAGCATCCAGCCCAGAATCAGCATCTCTATGATGATTTAGAAAGACCATCCATTCCATTGCCTTCTCGGGGAGTTGGTACAGCAGGGCTAGTCCTCTGCTCAGATTCTCACCCTGTACTGCTATGCTTTGAAAAGAACTATCAGAAACATTCTTATCTATTTTTTCTTGTTATTCAGTTGATCTAAAAGATAAACGGCCCACTAATTTCCATCTGCCCGCTAATTATCTTCGTTGTATCTTCAGAGGTGCCCCCTTTATATTATTTTATTCTTCTCTGCCCTTCTGCTATTCTCTCCAGGGTTTCCCATCCGAGGGCCACCTACAGCGATCTCTAGGTTCACACTGATCCAGGGTCATTTTCTGCTCCCAGCCGCAGTTCTGCAGGGACTATGTGACTTTCAGACAAAAGCACTGCATTCGAACAGTGCTTTGCCTTGCTTGTTTCTCAAGGCGAGTTCCCCTAGGAAGTTTCTAGAATGTGATGCTGGGAAGAGCAGGTGTAGACTTTGGGTATGTCTGGATTTGATTCCACACTCTGTAACTGTGTTCCCGTTGCTAAGTCCTTCAACTTCCTAATGCCAAATAGTCCTCGTGGCAAAGAGGGATAATATCTGCTTAACAAGTTTATTGTAAAGATAAGATTTCTAGAAAAATTTATGTCAAGCTCTAGGCTTTCTGCAGCTTGCCTCACAGTAATTACTCCATTTTTTTCTCATTAAAGTCTTGGAGGTGGGAGGGATCAAGAGGCAATGTGTATTCTCACTGTTCTAATGATTCCCTGGGGAGAGACAAGCTGGGAGGCTCCTGGCTGAGCCACTGAAGCCTTCTCTCAGAGAGGGCACATCTCTAAAATATAAATGCATGACTTCTCCTTACATTAGCTCCATGAGCGAGCTTTGGGGAGGCTCTGTCCAACCCCTATAATAGCATACGAATACTGTGGTTCTGTGTATATGTGCAATTTCCTAGGACAAAAAAAATCTCTGGTTTTCATCAGATTTCCAAATGGGCTAGTGTCCATGGAGGGTAGAAACCACCATTCTAAGGTACCCATGGCGACTGCATGCTTTTCCTGCATCAACAGCCACTGAGGACTACATGGACAGGCCTGGAAGATTGATATCAGAGCCAGGGAGAAGGTCATAGGGCCTTGGGAAGTACAAGAAAGCCGGAGGTCATGATCCATGTGATGAGTTAGTGCTAAAAGAAAGCAATAATCAGGTACCAGGAGTCAGGGAAAGGCATGGGTCGTGCCTACAGAGCTCACTGACACTCTAAAAGAAAGGTAGGAGTCTCTGAAGCTAACACTATAGTTCCTAGGTGACTGTTGCACTGATCCTCTGAGCGAGGGCCTATGGGTAAATCTTCAACACCACAGACCATCCTGCTGTTCATTCCTCGATATCCCAGGGTAAGTTTTGGCTGATTTTCCATTATCTCTACTTTCTTTTGCAACACAAGTCCTGCCTGCTAGGATTCTTATTGGCTGGGAAGAACAAGTTTTAGGTACCTATACACAGGTCTAATGAGGGCCAGTTTTCATGAACAGTGTCTTTCTTTTGTGTGATCACATGGGAAAATGGAGAAGCAAGATCTCTGGCTTCTCTTTCATAAGTGAACTAAATCTAGGAAGGAGAACTTCACCCTTAGGACTTATTCTCCTTGCCTTCTCATGATAAAATACAGAAAGACTATATCTAATGCCCAAAACTCTGACCCCCCTGTACTTTGTTCTAAGACTTTTCTGGGTCTGTTTTCAATGGCTCATTGTACTCTGAAGAGGGGGGAAAGAACCATGTAGACACTGCTGGGGATGCAGCTCAGAGGCAGTGTGCTTGCCTTAGCAGACCCTGGGATCAGTCTTCAGCACCACAAGAAAAGAAAAAGAAGTTGAATATAAAGAAATGTAGGGAGAACAGGAAGGATCAGAGTGCTGTATTCATCTGCTTAAGTATTTTTTTACTGAGATCGTCACACTGTGCCAGGTACCACGTCAGATGTTGGGAAAGCAATCTTGAATTAGTCAGCCCTTGAAAAGTCTTGCGTGGAAGCAGAACTGGGCCACTACTGTGGAGTTACCTACATTCTCTACTGTGTAGGAATGTCTGGCTAGCCTGAGCAATACACATCTGCGCCACAGCATGTCTTGGGAATAGCTGGTCCTAGCAGGAGTTCTAGAAAAGGAGTGGAGTGAGGCAGACAGGTAAGGATGCTCTCAGGAAAGCATTTTCCATCTTTGGGTTTTAGTTCCTCTTCTGTAAGGGAACGTCCTAGCAAGGGGCATGGAATCTGGCAAGATCCAGAGGTTCTTGATCTTGTCAACATTCCATGGCATTTGATAGATTCTCCATGACCAGCCTTCCCCTCCTGTAGACAGGGAAAAGGAGCACCATAAGCAGGCGGCAGTGGCAGGATCAGGCAGGTTCCTCCTGCAGACAGGGAAAAGGAGCACCATGAGCAGGCAGCAGTCGCAGGATCAAGTAGGTTCCCCTTCTGCAGACAGGGAAAAGGAGCACCAGGAGCAGGCGGCAGTGGCAGGATCAGGCAGGTTCAGGCAGGTTCCTCCTGCAGACAGGGAAAAGGAGCAACACGAGCAGGCAGCAGTCGCAGGATCGGGCAGGTAGGTAGTGTGTTAAGACTGAAGAGTGCCGCAGTGGAAAGAGCGGGGGACGGACACTACAAGCCTGGGACTGACCTTTGTCTCTCCACTTCTTGCAGAATTTGACAAGTCACTCTGCCTCTCGGAGCTTTTCTCTTCCTATGTGCAATGTTCCCTTTCTAGCTTATCACTACCCATACAGTATAGCTATAGTAAAATATCGGGCTGGTAGCATACATAACTATTTATTTCTCAATTTGGGAGCCGGAGGAAAAAAATAAAAGATCAAGGTTCTTTATCTGATAAGGGCTCATTCGTCTTCATGGAGCTTTCTTCATGCTCTAACATGGCAGAGTGGGCTCTAGTCCCTTTCTTTTGAGCCCCACTCTCACGATTCAATCCGCCTTGCAAAGGCTTTGCCTTTAGATACCATCACAGGAAGTGAGGATTTGGGGTGGAGGCATACGTCAGCTTTCAGCACCTGCCGCACAGAGCGGTAGTGGAGAATTCATGACAGGATGCATGGAAGTGTGTCTGCATGTTAAGTGGATGGGAACATGTGTGGGAACCACAGGGGCTTACTGGAGTCTAGGACACACTTTTTCAGAGCTCTTCATATTAAGAACACAGAAGGTCAAGAGCCATTGAATGTGCCTCTCTTAGGAGGGCATAGGGTCCTTTTAATTTGTAAATCTGTGTGTATGGCACACAGTCTGTGTACTCAGCATCTATTCCTTCCCTTACTATAGAGAGTAAAGGGTGAAATACTCGGGAAGACTATTTGACACACAGGATAAATATATAGACACAAATTAAAGGGATGGCCTTCTCTTCCTAAATGAAGACAAAATCAGCCAAAGAAATGGTTACTTACTGCTCACTCTTCTTTCTTCCTGGAATGGGTATAAGCGCCCAGGAGGTGCTACAGCCGCCTTGTTACCAAGAGATAAAGGTCAAGGGTGATAGCTTAAGAAAATACCCACCACTAATGCAGTGAGTACTGGTTCCACACTTCTTGTTGCTTACAACAAATAAATGCCTTACTTGGTTAGCCCACTCGCTCTGTCTCTCAGCCACATGTAATCCTAGTGCAGAATTCAGAGGTCTGGGAAGTGCTTGCTGAATTTGGACTCAGAGGGTGGTGGAGACAGTGCATGGTGCATGTGGGCCATCCTTTCCCAGAAAGGACAATGGCTCTCTTTGACTCCATCTGGCTGAGCTCTGGGTCACTTCAGTGTCCTGGCACTTCCCTCGGAGGACTGGAGCTTTGGATATGTTTTCTTTTCTAATAGACAGTGCCAGATTTCAGAGCTTTTTCCTCTCTGAAAAAAATCCTATGGAAAAAAAACAGGGATTTCAAAAGGTGTCCTCATTACAAAGCCTTGCAAAGTCTTGCTGAATAGAGGCTCTGCTGGGATTTGAACAGGTAAGAGTGGATGTGGGCCCTGTTCTCCAAGGATCCACCTATCCCGGGAGCTACCAGTCTGATAGAAAACACTGAACTTGAGAAAGCAGCAGAATGGGGATGGTGGCCTTCTGGACAATGTGCCCTCTAAGGGTGTGCAAACTGATCAGATAGAGAGTGCATCAGTAGACGTATTTGGGGATTTGCTATTGACAAAGTCCTTTTCTGGGGGAGAAGAATCTTTGCTGAGGCTTGGGGACTCATCTCTAGCGAGTCATGACTCTGTAGCTGTGATGGGGACTGGCTGGAAACGGGGCCTTTGCAATGGGCAAGCTGCAGCCAGCTGGGGCCCAGCAATGGGGCCAGACAGGCCAGGTGCAGGGATGGAGCTAGAAGTGTTTGCTGTCAAATCACATCCGTTCTGCCCAGCCCAGGCTCCTTCCCTCCTTCACATGCAGGAGAAAGCACAGCAGCTTCGGTGCTCGATGAGTGGGAAGTGTGAAAGCCCATGTGTTTGGCATGTTTTCAGTGACATGAAATGATTTTGAAAATTTAAATTAGGAGGAAAATCCTTATCATGGAGATCTAGAAACTTTCTCTGGGTGAACAAGTGGGGAAAATAGCGGAAATCTGAAGCCCTTACCCAGAGCTCAGACAGTGTGACTCTTGCTGATGCCTCCTTCCCGACCATGGCATTTGTCATGTCTCTGATCCACCCTTTAGCAGACACAACCCAGGCCTTCCTGGAACGTTGGGTTTCTCACCTTTCTTCAGTGCTCCTAGCTCTTGCTTTCTGGTAAAGAACATAGAGCTGTTGCCTTAATTCCTGAGACTCTCCCAGAGTCTCCGTGACTCCTGGTGCTGCCATGGTCCTCTGAAGTTGTCTTGCTGCTGGCTGGCTGGCCGCATTTCACTTCCAGCGTGTCCTGCCAGCTGGCAGGCAGGGCCAGCAACACTCTCGGGTCTCAGCTTGCTTGTTTCCTTTACTCCCTGACTTGTTCTGGTGGTGGCTTGAGTTCCATTAATGTTTTAATTCCCTGCCCCTAGGAGCCTTGATTGCCCCCNGGGAAGTTCCCTTTCCTCCTTCCTTCTGGCTGCAGCAGGCTGGGGCTGGAGAGATCATTTCCTTTCCCAGAAGCCTGGTGTCATCTGTCATCCAGCTTCCAATTAACTGAAGCTCAGTGCAGCAGTTTGGGGGTGCCAGCATTCTTCCTGACCAGGGCAGGAAAGCTCCCAGGGACAGTGGCAGGTGGGCTTGTTAGACTGAGCTGAATGGTAGCCTTCTCATTAACCCTTTCCCTGAGTTCTTTAGCAGAGCTTTGGGCTAAGATAGAGCCAGTTCCTTTATGCTAATTGGCAGGGCTAGAGATTAAAATACAGGGAAACTGGACGCTTGTTCTTGTAGTCAGTTCGGGGCTGAGACAAGCTGAAACCAGCGTCTTCCTTTCTGATGGCTTGGTGCCTCTCCGTCAGTGGACTGTTTGTTGTACTTGGTTGGGTGCTTTGTGTATCCCTGGAGCCCAGCAGTTCAGTAGTGAGTCCCTCTGTGTGGCAGATGAGGATTCTGGTGTGCAGAGAGGAGTTGCCCTGTACAAAGAGCCAGTATTTGGCACCTAGCCTGCTTGCCTTCCTCTTTGAGTCCTGCTGTAACTATTAAAGCTGCGTCAGTCTGGAGTCCCCTAAGAGTTTTTCTGTTCCCTACTCTACATGGGTCAAATTTACTTCGATTTCTTAAAATCCTTTCATTATCATGATAATTATTGTTTGCTCATATGTTTTTTGTGAATATTTTGGTTCAGTTCTGGCAAACACATACTTTCATAGACTTATGAATGTGTATCTAAATACAGATGACGGAGTATATATTTTTAAGTCATCTCCACTGAATCTAATGATCATTCAACTTTGGGAATAGTTCTGGGTTACAAGCTAAAACAATAATGTCTTTATTTTCACTCAGGATTTTTCTGCATAGGTGGATTATAATAAATTCAGTCTGACTGCCCCTAAGTATTCCGTAAGCTTCTGTGCCCCTTTGCTGCATATCACATCAGACCATGCTCATCTAATTAAGTGGCACTTTGATTCATGAAGGTAAATCTTTTGCTGCTGATCAAAGAAAAAAATTCAAATATTTGTCTTTGTCTTTGAAACACATCACGTGGTTTTGGATTATCTTTGCCTCTGTATTAAAGAGTAGACTGCAGTTAGTGTGATTGCTCATTAAAAGAAACAAGTCAGGCTGGTCGGATGGCTCAGCGGGTAAAGTCACTTGTGGCCAAGTCTGAGGACCCAAGTTCCTTCTCTAGAACCCAAATGGTAGAAGGAGAGCACCTACTCCCTAAAGTAGTCACCTGACCTCCATACGCATGTTGTGGCCTGCATGTGCCCAAATACATATGCATATACAAACCCAAAATGAATCAATATCATTTTTAAATCGCTGTTTTCTAACTTACCTCAAGTGGTTTATAATGCCTTCCTCATCCTTGCTTTACAATAACTCTCTCCCTTGCCATCTTCACCCTGAACCTCAACTGAGTAACCTTCCATCTAAAGCCGGCATTGCTCTCCTGTCTGCTTCTCTTTTTCTATTGCAGAGCCCTGAGGGAGGCAGCAGAAGCTCAAGCCTTATGAAAGGAGACATGCTTCTTCCTTGTCCTTCTTGTCTGTGTAACACTGGCCTTTTCTTTTGAAAGTTTTTGTTAATGAAATCTACAAGGGGATTTTTTTTTTTAAATACTATTCCTGGAATTTCAACCAAACAGTGGGGCCAGATAGGAAAGCATAGCCAGTAAGGTTTCTAGGGAGGAATAAAAGCCCTGGTGGCTATATTTGTAGCATTTACTGATCTCCATTGTGTAAGTACTTGTGTTATAGCAGCTTTCAAGACACCAACCTGTTTAACAACCAGCTGGAAAAACCTGAAAATACAGTTGTCTCTCTGCCGCTAGAAGGAGCAGACTCCTCGCATCACTGGGTGCAGTTAGCTGTTCAAGGGAGAATTCCAATCGGGTATGGTGTTTTGCACAAATAAAGAGCATCATCGAAGCTCCTACTTACCTAGGCTTTGTAGTGTCGGGTAAATTATTTGATGTGAGCTTCTGTCTTCTGTGTCTGTGAGACAGAGCAGTGGTGTCTATCTCAGGCAAGGGGGGGGAGGCTTTAACGGGATCGTTTCCATCCTGTTTCCAGCACGGGGTAAGTGTGAAGCAGTTGATTATTCCCCTCTTCGGCACAATGGAGCTGCAAAGTAGAGGCCAGCAGAGGAGTTTTTCCTTTGGGGGCCATCAGGATAGAGGCACTCCACACTAGCTGAAGATGTAGCTGCAGCCAGTCTAGGAGAGGCAAAGGTGTAGGTTTGGGAAACAGAACGAACATAGTTCTTCATGTTTGATCACTCCCTAGAATGTACCCAGTGCTTTCCCATGTGTCTGACAGAGGCATGGCCCTGGATGAACCCTTGGGAGAGCAGAAAGCACCTAACCATTGTTTGTTGGCACCGAATTCTTTCCAAACTTTCCTTCTCCCATGCTCATTTGCACTCTCTCCGAGTTCTGAAGTTTGTGCCCCAGATCACTGACACGCCCTTGTTACTTTTAATGATTTTGTGATTTATAGGATGTGTTAACATTGGGCATAAGGTTTTGAAATGAGCTAGAAAGCAATTCACAGGCTCCATAATTAATATTTCACCAAAAATCATGCCAACAACAGCAGTGCTCTCTGCTCGTTGCTCAGCACAGATTGGCAGCAGAAAGCCGCAGGTTAGCACTAATGTAATGGGAGCTTATGTGCTGCTCTGTGTCCCATTACAGATTCCTGTTGGTCACAACCCAGGCCCTGAGCTGTTTTGCTATCACTTGGGTCTTGGAGTTCTCTGGTACTTTTGCTTGTAACTGTTGGAGGTTGGAAGAAGCACGGGAGATAAGATGAGGGGTGGCTTCGTCCTAGCCAAGGCATATGATGCTTTTTTCATATTGAACTCAGTCCCATGGCTCTCACAACCACAGTCCTTACACACTGGGAAATTCACCAGCGTCGTGTGCTTCAGAGAGGGAAGTAGGCTTGAGGATCATCTGGTCAGGCATTCATAGAAATAGCTGCTGCCATGGGTAGAGTTCTTCCCAGTCACCAGAAAGACTTGTTTGTGCTTTGCTCTAGGGCTTCTGGGTAGCGTATGATGAGAAGCACAGCCTTGTTCTCACACTTAGGCTGCGACCTCCTAGACACAGGAGTAAGGCTGTTGAGTTTATCTTGTTACCTGAGTTCCCAGAACTTTTCAGGACTGGAGAGTCCGGCTTGGTGCACCCCCTGGTTTCAAGTCAACACTTGAAGTCCATGGCAATATTTGCTGTTGTGTTTGTAATTTTCATGTCCTTAACATGAAATAATATGGGGTGGCTATTTACATGGGCTGTTCTCATTCTAATTCATCAGTTTGTTTAAAATGCTTCAGACCAGTTTCACAGGCCATTTTGGTTGCTTTGCTCTGTGTTGAAAATCGACTTCCTACTTCAAAACACGAGCTGACTGTTGATGGGGTTGGCAGGATAGCTGGTAAGTTACAGGCTGAGTAGGGGTAGTGAACAGTCAGTCCTGAAATTAAGGGGATCCAGCATGCAATACAAACACACACACACACACACACACACACACACACACAGCTTCTTTAGGTAGAGCACTTCCATCCCAAGTAGTCACCCCTCTGGGGTGTCAGCAGAATCCACAAGGGTGAGCGAGTCAGGGTCAGACAAGCTCCACACCACTAGGCTATCATTCCTTTCCCATCAAAGAAGTTGGGGACATGGAGTCTAAGATGCTGTCCCTTCTAACTCTTGTCAGGAGGGAGTCATGGCAGAAGGTGGTCAAGGCCCTGAAGGGTTAACGGGTGGCAGTGCTAACTGCAGGACTCAAAAGAAACTCTCTGTGTCTGGCTGTCCTGTGACTACACAGAAACCCAGGAACTGGGGCTCCTTCCAGGCACATCAAATGCTATGTTTTGATCTATAGCAAGCACAGCTATGTCCTGGTCCTGAAGAGACAGCTGTAGATGTGCCCTGATCAGAGTGATTTGAATACTGGATGAAACAGATCCCTACATGAAAGACTCTGTGCATATACTTGAGAGTGGAATGGACTTGGTTTAAATCATTACTTTATTCTTTTCTAGCTCAGTGGTCTTGGGTGAGCTATTTGGTGTCTCTAATCCTAGGTTTCCATTTTCACTGAATGGGGAAAATAATATGTGCCCCTTAGAGGATGTGGAAGAATTAAACATGAGAGTGTAAAGCACCTGGGAGCCTGTGCCTAGCTAGTAACCACCAGTAAGTGGTGACAGACATCTCTAAGCCCCACAAAAGAAGCCAGAAGGGAGCCACAGCCAGGAAGGCCTGGGAAGGTAGGGGCTGAAATTCAGGCTTTTGTGATGCTTGATTTGCAAATCCTGCTGCAATCCAGCTGAGCTTTCCACAGAGAGGGAACTATGGTGGGCACATGCTTTCCCCCAGCTAGATGCCTGTAACATGAAAAATAGAGCTTTCAAGTCAGCCTACATCCTGGCCACTCAGTGTCATGGGCACTTCCTACTTCCCAGTCACAGGGCTTGCCCTTCCTCCTAGAAGCATAATGACCATGCCTTGTCTTCTAACTTGTATGTAACTAGACATACAACACATACAAATGATGATAGGAAGAGGTTTTCCTTTACGCAAACTCAGCCCCTAATGGCTGAAAGGTGGCGTATGTGGTCTTGAGTAAAAGGTGGCATAAATTTATAAAAGCTCGATTTTATAACCCTTGTACAAAAAAGCCAAAGGGAACTGGGCCAGTGCTCACAGAGAAGAGATGGTGAGCAGCGGTGACATGAGGCTGTGGTTCCCTGCTTGAGGAGGACAGCCTGTAAAGGAAGATGAAGAAAGCAAGCATGCAGGCTGGTTTTGTGTGTACAGACTTCAGACCAAATAATGTGCTTCAGGTTGGAGAATGCAAAACCTGCTGTGCAAAACCCTTAACCAAAAGAGATGAGGGAAGGGGAAATGCCCCACAGTTTCAGTCTTCAGAGCCTTAACTGCTGCTCCCAGGCGTCTGCTCACTGTGTGCCATGGGGACTACATGCGCTGTCTCTGTGTGGCTGTGCTGTGCCCTTCCTGTCACGTACGTGCCTACACAATGTAGAGAGCAAACGTGCTGGGTTCTTAGAGTTGGTCCAGTAGAACCAGACCCAGTTCTTCTGTGTGCACTGCTCTAAGAAGGCTCAACACCTTGGGCCTGAAGGGAGTTGTTAATGGTGCCACTTACAAGATGCCACGGAGAACTCATAAAGACAGGAAAATGTCTAGAACTTAGGCAGACAGAAAGAAATGTTCAGACTGGCAAGCTTAACCTTATTTCTGGGCAAAATTTTAGGATCTCAGGTTTTGCACTAAACAGCAGCAGTTACCTTGGGCAAGACCTATAACCTTTCTGGTCTTTAGTCTGCTTATCCATAAAGTACATGCTCAGAATCTCTATGGTTCCTTTTGGTTCCACATAGTTCATTCTTGTATGCTACTTTGACATAGCATTCTCGTGTTTGAGTCCCATCCCATTCTTACTCTGACAGACATTCAACTTTTTCCAAGGGAAAAAGGAATTAAGAAGGTGGAATTTGGAGTGAAATGGGTACAAGTTCATATTTTTCTCTTATGCTTATTGGTCAGATGATTGTAAGCAAATTCTCTAAGCTCTCCATGCTCCTCTCTGCTGTAGCATGCTGACCTTTCATGAGCTTCCATTTAACTGCACAGGGTTATTTTAGGGTAAAATGGAATAACATGAAAAAGACATTTAGCTTAGTGCCTTGAATCTAGCAAGTTCCTGGTTAAGGCTGGTCACTGTATTTTATTAACTTTTAGAATGTTCTTCCTCTCCTACCCCTCCATTTTGCCACCTCTGAAATCATGTATCTTATAGTTTATGGAGTGTAGTAGTCTAATAAGCAGTAGATTTTTTTTCTTTCTTAATGGTACAAAAACTAATGATGCATTTTATAACTCATTAAATGTGGCATTTCCCCAGTGTGAGTCTCACCCCGAGGGTCTCATTTCTGTGCTAGGATGCCACCTTCCCTAGATTCTTACAGGATTTATCTCTTCTATAGCAAAGCAAAATTAGGGAAAGAAACAGCTGGTAAGGGATGGTCTCAGCCGTCATCTTGTCAGACTTGTGTGCCTTGATTTTACTGTTGTTGAAATAAAGGCCAGGGAAAAGAAAAATATGAAAAAAACCCAAAGGGAGCCTGAACTTTGGATTTTTCACCCGAAGCTTTCATCCATGTCAACAGTTCCTCAGCTATGACTCAGTTGTGATGAAGAAGCTGGGCCCAGTTGGATGATGAGTTTTTCTAAGACCATATATGGGCTTTGAGGAATAGATTTCCATGGCAGAGTCCCCAGGCTGCAAAGACTGGATCATGGACCATTTTTCTCCCATTTTCACACAGATTCATAGAATTTTAGAACAGAGGGAAGATTTTTTTAAAATGGGTGCTATAATGCTCTCACCTGTGCAGTAGCTATATTTGCAAAGCCTGCTGCTGTCTGGAGGCAGCGCATTTCCTCCTGGCTTTTTGTCTGCAGTTTCGGGATCTGACAGAATGTAGATGACTGTGTCTTCAATTGCGAGCGGTTTCTGCAATCTGACTGCTTCCAGGTTTGCACAGCTGAGCCAAGTGACGAATCAATCACGCCGTCCTGACACTTCATTGATTCACTCATTCACTCTACCACCTCACACTTCCATGCACCTGCCACCTATTAGGCTCAAGTACACGTACAATCTCAGTTAATAGTCACAAGTGGCTTCAAGAGGTTTTGCCAACACATACATTTTGCAGATGGGAAAACTGAGGAATGGTGATGTTTTAAAGATCTTGATTTGGACATTGGTGAATCTTCCAGGTGAAGAATAGTGATATAGTAGTCATGACTAAGAGAGACCTTTAAAGATGTAAGAAAAAATTCTTAATATTGAAATTTCAGTATGGATCGTTTTATACTACAGACTGTAGACAAATGCGGACTGTAGAAAAGAAAATCACATGGTGTGTGATTCCAGTACTGGAGGCTGAGACAAAAGGATTACAGTGATCTTGAGGCCATCCTGGCTACAGAGATGTCCAGGTCAGCCTTGTCTACAGAAGAGGCCAGCCTGGACTACTTAGATGTCCAGGTCAGCCTTGTCTACAGAAGAGGCCAGCCTTGACTACATAGATGTCCAGGTCAGCCTTATCTATGGAAGAGGTCAGCCTGGATACATACAGTCCAGGCCAGCCTTGTCTATAGAAGATGCTGCCTCAAAAAAAGGGTACCCCATTAGCTCTCTACATTGGTTGTGTCAGTCACTCATAACTGAGCCAGAAGGACACAAATCAGACCTTTGCCTTGTTTCATGCATCATTAGAACTCCCAGGGCTTGAAAATATCCAGGCGATCTGGTCTTTCTCTGGCTTCTGTAAGTAGTAAATTTTTTTCCTTTGGTTTTAGTGAGTGATCGTGTATATTTAAGAAGCTACATTGATTGAAGGCTTTATATTTCTGAAACATATTTTATTGGTAATTATAAGACATTGTAAATAGTGCAGGGCAGGTGAAGTCTTGTTTGCAAAGGGTTTTTTTCCTTGACTGGAGGATGTCTGGTCCCTTGGGTGAAATCCCATCATTCTGTGTGTTGGACTGTGGGTATCTCAAGCCACTGGGCAGGGTGCCATGGCTCTAGCATGGCAGCCACAGATATAGCCACTAACTGTATAGGACAGCATGGAGAAGGGTAGCTACAAGGTTTTATGTTTTCTCTGGAAAATTCAAAGTTTCTAGGCTTTGTGAAGATTTCTTTTCCCATGAAGGAACCTAAATAGTTACATTCTCATTGAGGCTTTTCAGCCATCTGGCAAAAACTACCTCTGAATGTGGCTGAAGATCCAGGGCACCAACACTAGGCATGTCTGTCAGAAGCCAGCACTAATCCATATATATATGACAATGAGACAGAGGACACTTGCTTCTTCCCCAGGTCCATGTGCATAAAGGGAAACCATCCATTGCCTCCTCTGGATGTCACATCAGTGTTTCATGGCCTCTGAGTCATTGTTGGTAGATTGCGTCCTATGCTATTTCCCATTCATTCACTGTGGTGGACACCGACTGATCTCAGGGCACTCTGACCTTTGTAATGAGTCTGTTCATGTGTGTATCAGAGCTACTAAGAGAACCACGATAGTGTGTCTTCTCCTGTGCTCTCCAGTACAGTAGCTACTGGCCACTTTTGGTGTGACTAATATAACTAAGGAGCAGAATGATAAATTTCATATAATTGGAATTTTAAGAGCACACATGGCAAATGTCAGAACTAACTAGCAGAGCTCTAGCCTAGCATCACTCTGTCCTTATAATTTACTATGCGTACACCAGTAGTAGGCTATGGAGGTCCAAAATTGTGGGCCCATCTTCACCTTGTCTGCGGGTCAGAGAGTTGGAGGTTGTTCAAATGACTGACAAGCATAGTTGCACATGCCAACTTAGGATGTGATTGCTTGGTTCTTTTAACATTAAAATAGCTCATTCAGATAGGTCCATGCCATCCTGACAGGTGGTCAGGATATGCAAATGTACTTCTGTGTTCCTTCTTTTGTAACTGTGAGGTCACCTAGGGAGTGGGTGCCTTCAGGATACCTGGTCTCCAGCAGCTCCACTGCCTAAACAACAAAATGCTAATGATTTAATGTCTCAGAGTGTTACAGAGATTGACTGAGTTGCCCTTTGTATCATGCCAAAGAAGTCTTTTGTTACATTCTTCCCTCTTCCCCCCTTTACATTGGGTATGAAAGCTATGGAAAATCAAACACAGGCGATTTCAGTATTTTACTATTCTGTGGTTTCTGTTTTATAATTTTTTTATGTGTCTTCATATACTTTACTGATATTTCTAAATTCCCACGGCCCTACCCTGGCAAGAGGTATCTTTGTTGAGTGTGGTCCATGACAATGGCACCCAGAGTGGGGCTGATCAGTAAATCCCCAAATGAACAAAAGTGTGGCCAGACATACAAGGGAGTACATGAGGGACCCTGCAAGAAAATTGTACCGCAGGTGGAGAGGTGAATAATAAGCACTCAGAAATAAATAGTAGTAAATAATAAAAAAAGGAAAGAGAAAGGCAGGGGAAAAATCAGGCGTAAACTGTAAATAGTTGTAAATATGGGACAAGGAAATAGTATTGAATTATTGGCACAGTTGCTTGGATATATTTTGGTAGCTAGAGAAACTAAAGTAGAGCAAAAACAAAGGCAGAGATATTTTTAGCATTTGTAAATATTATATTCCCGCCCTTGAATTGGCGACATATCCACTGCCCACCACTTTTGGCCTGCTCCAGGCCTTGGAGAGGCTAAAGTAAGGCCTCACCTTCACCCATATTAGTCTCTGTTGCTGCTGAGCGGGTGAGAAGAGTGAAGGGAATGAGGCATTTGGCCTAGCAATGGCCTAGCTTACCACTGAGAATGTGGCAGTCCACAGGCACGTGCTGTAGCCAGCTGAGTCTGACCCACGCTGTGCAGTGGAGCCAGGAAAGGCAGGAGACAAAGTTTAAAGGGCTCTACTTCCTACAGTCAGTGTCCAGAACTAGTCTATAAAAAACATGTTGGTTGCCTGTTAGCTCGTGGGTATTGTATGTATTGCTACTTGTAGTTATTTTGCATGAGGAGAGTGGGAAGAGGAGATAAGAAGAGAAACTTCCCTCCTGGAGCTCTGGGAAGGTGTTCAGTGCAGGGTAGAGATGCCTTCTAGATGGTGCTGGTGGTGCACCCTTGAGTGTGGTGTAGAGACTGAAAGATGCACTCAGTTACCAGGATAGAAGCAGAGGGGGCAGGGCTGCTTCTAGAATCAAGAGGGTCTTCCCAGGTTTGGCCCATTTAAAGGTTATAGTGTGTGTGCTAGGACAGTTCCATACATAGGGATTCTGGGGAAAGTATCTTTGAGTATTTCTACCCAGATTTCCCTTTACTTTGGAACCCATGTTACATGTCCTCTTCAAATGGGAACTGGATCTTGTCACATGGTTACTTGGCATCTCTCCCCAGATGTACCCAAAGACTAAGTAACACCTGGTAAGAGTTGGGGATTGTAGTCAATTGTCCCGTGTACCTGAGATACTAAGGTGATACAGGCAGGTGTAGGGTGACTCAGGTGTCATTGGTCATGGCTACTGATGCAAGCTTGCCTCTTCCCTGAGATGTAGTGGAAGGTCTTTACATAAGGCCTTAAATCACAAACTTGCTTTAAGTTCAGAAAACCAGTAATTGCTTCCACAGAAGTGTCACAATGTAAGACATCACTTATTACTTTTGTAAGGGAGTTGTAGTTTGCAAATGTTTTACCTTGAGTTCATTTGGTCCTTACTGAGACAGTACTGGAATCTCTACCAGAAGAAGGTCAGCTTGGACAGCAGCTGACCCAGAGTCGCTGAGTTGATAATCCTAATCCTTTGTCTGATGCCCTTCCTGTCACTTCATGTGAGGGGCACAGGTTGGAAGTGCTAAGAGAGGGTGGCCACCCAGAGGCACAAGTCAGGACTCCAGCAACATCCAATTAGTACATAGAACATGGTTTGATGTTGGGTGAGGAAACTGAAATTGTTCTTCACCAGGATATCCCTGGGGACAACTACCTTCCAAGTCCATTTCCCTGGAGCCTGCCATGACACAGTTTTGGAGGCATAGTAGCAGTACAAGTTGGGAGGAGGCACCCTACCCTCCCTGCTCTGTGGTACTTCAGTTCACTGACTGAGCATGGACTACTTCTAGACACCAAAAATCTCCTGAGTTTTGGCTGTTCTGGGAAACAGGCTGATAGATTCCTAGGGCCCTACTTCTTCTGGAAATAGATAACAAAGACCAGCTTATAGAACAGGTCACTAAGCTGGAGAACAGATAAAGATGCAGAAAGGCCTGGAGTTAAAGAAATCAAGGATGAAGAGGATTATGTTATGTTTCAAAATGAAATATAACATACTTAAAGTTTCACATATGAATGTTATACTCCAACACATGTCCTCATTGTATAGTGTTTAAAACAAGCTAAATGTCCTCTTTAAACACTTACCATTTCTTTATGGTGAAAAATTTTCAGAAGCTTTTCTTCTAGCTATTTGAAATGGCAGTTCACCATTCTCTGTAATCACTGGCTGTTGTTGAACATAGCACACCAGAAATGTTTGTTCCCACATAGCTGTCCTTCTCCCCTCCCCTTCCTTCCCTTAGCTTCTGTCCATCACCGTCTACTCAGTTTCCAGGAAATCAATACACGTGACCATGTGGTTCTTGTCTTCCTGTACCTGGCTTATTTCACTTGGTAGATGATCTCAGTTCTATTTGTGTTGTCTCGAATCCCAGAATTCCATTGTTTTTATGGCCAAATAATACCACATTGTTAATATGTTCTACATTTTATTCATCCGCTCATCAGTTGATGGACACAGCTTGCTTCCATTTTCTTGGCCATTGTAGAGCAGTACTATGAGGGACATGGAATTGCAGATGTCTCTTTGTTTTAGCAATTTCCTCTCCTTTGCATTTATAACCAGGATCATAGGGCAGTTCATTTAACAAAGTTCTAGGAACTTCCACACTGTTTCCACAGTGTTTGACGGATTTATATTGCCACCAACAATGAGCAAGCCTTCCCTTTTCTCTGCATCCTGATCAGTACCTGCCATCTTTAGTCTTCAATTTTTTTAATTTAATAGTCCATTGACTCCAGTGTGTGCCTTGCGCAAACATTTGTCCATGTGTGTATACTTTAGTTCTTCTGAGTGTAGACATTCACATTGGAGCTAGGTGGTACTTAGTTATGATTGTGAGTTGCATTTCCTTCATGAATGGTAATGGTGGACACTTTTTATATACCCATTAGCCATTTGTATATTTTTTAAAGAATGTTATTTAGGTCTATTTCTAATTTTAAAATCAGTTTATCTGTTAGGGTTTTGAGATCCTACCAGGTTGTAGCCTCCTGTGAGATGTGTCATTTGGAAATACTTTCCTTCAATCTTTAGGCCATCTTTTCCTTTGCTGTGTGTCATCCCGCTTGTTTGGTTTTGCTTTTGTGTTTTGTGCCTTTGGGAACATCTAGAAAAGAGAAGGTGGGGATGGTTTAACATAGATGTGAATTTACAGCCTGTTCCCTCCCTGTCTCCCTCCCTTTTTCCTCCTCATCTCCCTCGTGCTCTCTCTCCCTTTCTGCCCACCTTCTCCTTTTCTGAGACAGGATTTTTGTTGTTGTTTTTTAAGGCTGTCCTCAAATTCCACAATTGTCCTGCCTCAGCCTTCTGACTGCTAAGACTACACCATTGTGTATAACTTGACTATTTTTATAGGCCTTATTTTGTTTTTAAAATAATCATTTTGATACATTTTCAGGGTGGAAGGTTAAAGACTGTAGAAAAGGGCATGGAAGGCCGCCAGTTACCCCAACCCCACACTCATTCAGAAGTGTCATGGAAGGCCGCCAGTTACCCCAACCCCACACTCATTCA